>OX451219.1:8073412-8290912 GCA_949628195.1 Phasia obesa
TGTACATTATTTAGAATTTTATTGTAAATTTTTTTTCTAATTTTTTAGCATTTTGTTGAAATTTTTTAAATTATTTTTTTTCTTAATTTTTTATTTTTAAAATATTTTGTAAAAGTTTTTTGTAAAAATTAGTAAATTCCTGCGATCTATATTGCGTTAGAATGGTCAGACTAAAGCAAAAAAATCCTTTAAAAAATTTCCTCATATTGACCCTCCCTTCTAATGGGCTTATTTAATGCTCCTGGTTACCAGTGTGCACCCTGTGGGTGTATTGGCTACACCTATATATATGGCTTTCTATAAAGCCCTATAAAATAAATCAAAACAGAAAAACCATATCAACCCTTAAACCCACCTTGCGATCTACCTGTCGCGGTCTAATATTTACTTAACACCAATATTTACTAAATACCAAAAGAGAATCATTTAAACCGAAAAAATTTAAAAAAGACTTGAAAAAATATCGGTAGGCGTGTTTTTTTCCCACAGCCTAGAAAGGAATGATCTGATGTTGCTGAATTACAATCCCAAAATTTTCGAAACTATGCGTAGCAGATTGGTGGGCTTAAATCTTCTGTATCTCGTCTGGTGCCTTGGCAAACGATATTACTACCCAAACACAGACAGACGGATAGACGGACAGACGAACATCGCTTAATCAACTTTTCTATGTATAAGGATCCAGAATATATATATATATATATATAATAATCTAAACGAAATAGTATATATATATATATATATATATATATATATATATATATATATATATATATATATATATATATATATATATATATATATACTATTTCGTTTAGATTATTACACAGATTAATTTGGAAATTACAATATCTTCGTGCCGTAGTTATCTCTACGTTTCCAAAAACAAAATTATTTTGCTAAACTGAATAAAATCTTTCATTAGTTTTTATACAGAAATTGCCCAATCTTCGTATCCGATGTAGTGCCTTAAGTTGTACATCAATTAGTGTAAATTTACCTAAGGCTTTGACTAAACAAATTTTTAGATTTTGTTGTCTACGCGCTCCTTAAGGTAATAGTTTTTATTATAGGGCGCAGTTTTTACTCCAAACTTATATATACATGTAATAGAACGGTAACTCATTTCCTGTCTCTCTGTCTTTCTCTTTATGTTCGCATTACGTAAAAACTACTGAGTGGCTTTTAACAAAATGTTGTTAGGAGGTCTTAGTATCCTTATTTTTATCCGCAAAAATATTTTATTTCCAAGAGAAACTGTAAATAGTAAGGATGAGACCCTTTATATAAAATAAATATATAGAGCATAGCTGAAGCATTAAACTATGTTTAAACGATATGTTTAAACTATGCATATCGGCCAGTGCTTCGGTTATGGTTTATGTATTTACTTATTTTAGTAGCGATGAGAACCTTTATATAAAGTAAATACATAAACCACAACTGAAGCAATAAAAAAGCAAGGGTCTTTGGTATGGATTGCTTTCAAAGACAAAATCGAGGAAAATATTGCAAGGACGCTGACGAAGTGCCGGGTACAGCTAGTCTAATAACAAAACTCTGATTCGAGTTGATTTCTTTTGTTAAAATATAAAAATTTCGTCAGGTTTTAAATTAAAATTAAAGTAAAATTTTAAACCCTAAATTCTCCTACGACTGATATATCAGCACTTATCTGTATAGAATTATCTACTAACAAATATTTAAGTTAAACAAGCCAGCTATTTCGTTTTATCACTAATCTTGATATGCGCTCGTAAGAAAAAGGTCTTTATGAAATATTTCTTTTACTTTGTCACACAAGAAATTCTTTAATTTATTTTAAAACTTTTATCTCCAATCACACATCAACAAGCTGACCATACAGTGGTAAATTTTCAAGGATTTTTCCTTTGAACTTAAACTTTTTGTAAATTTTTTTTTTTTAATTTTCTTGATGTTTCATTCTTCATTCTTTTTTTGTAATGAATTGTTAATGAAATATTTTATTCGAAAAAAAAGGAGTCTCAGTAGAGGAATGAAGAATGTTTTTTTGCAGTGTTCAAGAGTGTTTATATTGGTAAGGGTTGGTTAGTTTATTTATATTTATTCTTTTAAACTGTAAAGTGACAACATCTTTAAGCCATAAATAACCGCACATATCCGGTACATGGCACCTGATATCAACAACAGCAACATTTAACAAAAAGTATTCAAACATGATAATGAAACAAGTGCAATATTTTTCAATGTGGGCACTCACTACACTCACACTTATGTAGATTAAAACAACGTATAAGTGCAAAGCAATCTGATAACATTAGTACAATATACAACTAAAGAATTAACAAAATAAAAACACGCAGACAGACAAAAATGTAAATACATTCAAACACCCTGGCTTTTTTTTCTGAGAGCCATAGTTTTTCGTTTAGCACAGACCTGTGTCAATTTTTTTATTTGCCTTCATTTATTTGAAATTTAAATGCAATTTAAATTTATTTTCATTTATTTCCAATTGTTGTCCTTGTTTGTGTTTTTATTTTATTTCTCCAAGGATTTTTATAACAACTGCGGTGTTTTCATTCCTTTGCTGTGTGTTAGGATTTGAAAAACATTAATGCATCATTATGACGGAATAAACGAAAAATGGGGATACAAAAAAAACTTTGTGCTTTTACACAATTTCTATAACAAAAAAAAAAAAAAAAAGACAAGCAAAATTAAAAGTCCATGAAAATCAAAACACATTTGGTACAATTATCCAAATACCCTGGAGACACATACGAGTACCTACCTTGACTTTGTTCATGTTTAGCATAATAACCTCACATTGTGTGTAACTATCTGAATGCCAAAATTTTTTGAATAGAAAAAAAAATGGTTGTAGCAATGGAATAATTTAGCGAGGGTCTAAATCTTTACATATAATAACATTTTCTATCTGTCTTTCTGTTTTTATTCGCTTCACGTAAAAACTACTAACGGGTCCGCCTAATATGTACCTTCTTTTTGTAAATGCTATAAAAAAAAACTACTGAATATTTTCTCAAATTTCTTTTTTTATTTAAAAGTACAATCCTTCGGCATCAGTTCTGCGGGCGATAATGCGATCTTCAAAAACAGGGCGCAAAACATCGAGTGTAGTTTCGGCTGTATGGCACGTAGCGCCGTCCTGTTAAAACCAAATGTTGCCAATATCCTACTCTTCAATTTTTGTGAATAAAAATTCGTTCAACATGGCCCGATAACGATCGCCATTGACTGTAACGGCCACTCCTTGCTCATTTGCGAAGAAAAATGGCCCAATTATGCCTCTGGACCAAAATCCGCACCAAACAGTGACTCGTTTTGGGTGCAATCGGCTTTTCTGTGCCCCAAATGCGACAATTTTGCTTGTTTACATACCCGCCTAGTAATTCCTATTGGAGGTCAAGTTGCACCTAATTCAATTGAAGGAGAAAGTCTTGAAATGAGCTTCATCTGAAAAGATGATTTTTTTTTGGCAAAATCGGCATCTTCTGTAAGTCAATATTTTCCAGCGTTGTTCAAGCGTATACACAACCATATTCGTTCAGCGGAAGGATAAAACTAATTATCTGTCAAATCAGACGTTAGATTCCGAAACCTTTAGATGGATTTTAGGAAAATATTATGAGGAAGTATCCTGATTCAAATACAGGATACTCCCTTTTCGCAGAGATATCTTATTTCCAAGAGAAAGTGGAGAAAAAGCAGTGAAAGTACGCCGATTCTTTTATCGATTTAAAGGTGCTGCATTCGTTTAGGCATCTTTTATTTTTAAAGCGTTATATTTTAAACACGGTTGCGTAATAGATGGCGCTGTTTTATTCACAAAATATTAATTACTTGCTGCCAAATGGACAATTGAATAAAATTTGTATTTGATTTGTAGTTTTACTTTGTGGAATTATATTGTAATAACATATTTTAAACATCAGCGCTTTACAATAATTTTTAGAATTTTTTCCAGGTTGTCATAAGACAACCATTAAAAGTATCTCATTGTAAACACAATCTAGCATTTTTGAAATCGTATTAGCTGGGTTGGTTATGCCTAACCGGTGCAGTATTGAGTAGTAGGTAGTAGAATTATAGTAGGCATTAGTAGGTACCGAGTATGGAGTATTTGCTAATCAATACTTTTAGATTAGTACTTTTAGAAAAAAATTCAATATAATATTTCACGACTGCGATGATTAATTTCCGTTGCCCTATGTAAACGGAAATTCCAAGTACTATTGAGCACCCAATTGAAAAGTATTGAGTAGCGTCGAGTAATTGGAACTTAGGAGTTATTTATAAGAGCTTTCAAATTTGATTTAAAAAAACTCATACAATTTAAAGAAATGTATAATATATTTGAGTCGATAAGACGATCTATATAATTCCATGTACAAAGCAGACTTCTTGTAAATGTTGTTCCACATATCGGCCGGTTTTTTGCGAATAAATTCCTCAATATTATGTTTCAATGCGTAACCGTTGTGGCCTTCACTTAGCCCCACAAAAAATAGTCCAAAGTCGTGTAATCGACCGATCCAAACAGCCAATTGACCAGCCTAAACGTAAAATAAACTGTTCACCCAATTCGGCTCTGAATTGGGCCTTTGTTATGCGTTCTGTGTGGCTTATGGCAACGTCTTAGGCAAACTTCATGTCTGCCAAGTCCAGCTCTTCTATTATGGGCAAAGAAAAATTCCTGCCTTCGTCTTCTTTGAAAAGTGAGAGTCCAATGTTACCAACGGCTCATAATCCACACCAAACAAGTGAATTTTTCTGTATGCATTGTCAGTTTTGCTGCTTTACACGTATCCATTCAACCAGCAATGAGCTTAATCGCAGAACACAATGTTCCGATAAAAAAAATGAATTTTTATAATAAAATTTAATAATTTGCAAGCGTTGTTTCTTTTGTAAGTCGATTCATGGTTAAATTATAAACCACACTAAACATGTTTAATGGTAACATATTACATGAAAATAGTGGAGCTTGCAAATATAATGTTGTCACAAAGTAAGTTGCTAATAAATTTTAGTAGAAATCACCAGCACTAATACATAGAAAAAAATGTTTGCACTAATTAAAGGTCTTAATTGATTCAAATTTGCTTAAAACAGATCAAAAAATTCCTAATTAAACAAATAATTGGATCAATTAATTATTTAACTAAGTTGTAATCTAAAATCAATTAAAACTTTTAATTGGAGTAAATATTTTTTTCCGTGTTATGGCCTAAAAATCGATTATGCAATAAATCTAACATTGATAAAAAATCTAACATTGATATTAGGTAGTAGGCTAGTCTGATAAGTATGGGGTTGTGCGTTCGATTCCCACCAAAGACTCCTAAATTTGGCACTAAAATTTGGCAGGAAGACCAAGAAGGAGCTTGGATGTAATCTGGGTACATACAAATGATTGCCTGCGCTAGTGAAAGGTCACGGACTCTCAAGTATTAACTGACCAATTTAAAAATCTTTGTAAGACAATACTTACATAAAAAAGGGTCTTTAGCACGGGCACACACATATTAAAAAATAGAGATGTTGTGGAGACCTTAGCCTTAAACAAATGTTGACAATTACCATACGCTCTGTGATGAGGATGAATGTCGACTTATGTCAGTCGCCAGTCTGAAATCACTACAGTAAAGCATAAAAAGCTAGTGATAGCACGAGACTTAATGAAAGTAAGGTATTCGTCAATTTCCAGTAGGATGCCATTAATCATAAAGGTACAAAGCGCGTTGAGAAGGTACCAATGAAGTTAGTGGTATGCTTCGGTAACCCCCTACAAAATAATAATAATAATAATAATAATATTGATGAAACATTAGTGAAGTTAAAATTACAATAAATACAGATTTTTAAATCGAGTTCTTGCTGTTTATCAATATTTCTATCACTTCATTATTTAACCATCCTCGTAACAAAATAAAGCAACAAAACAATTTAGCTTTTGTTAAATCAAATATCTTAATATTAAGCTTGATTTACTCCTTATTGCCAAGGAACAATATGGAGAACTACATGAAAAGAAAAAAAAACAAATTCAAGTCCTCTAGACAGTTTTGTTCAAAATTTTACCTTGTGGTTCTTAGCTGCCCTAAAAATATAAGAAAACTTTATTTAAAGGCATAAATACATGAAGAATAGCCTGTATTTGTATAACAAAAATCGGTAGACATTTTTGGGTGATTAATGATGTTAATGTTTGTGCTTGTAAAGGTTTTCTTCTTTTTTAACTCATATGTCTTCCTTTTACAACCACCACATATTTCATCTTTGACGTTGGGAGGGTAGATTTCTTCATTAAAATCAAAATGTGATACAAGCAGTTTTCATATCTAGTGTAACGAGAGCGCTCGGTAGAAAAGAGTTTTTTATGCCTTAAAAATATAATTCTTATCTTCATTATCTTCATGTTATATGGATATAATATTTTTAATGTCCTGTCTGTTTAAAGTTTTAAACTTAACACTCTGCTCTGCTCTATGAAACATTTGAACAATATTTGATTTAGTTTAAATAAACATTTATACACTGCGAACGTGAGCCAACAAGCAATGATTAATAACATTTTGCTATGAAGGAGCAGTAAAACGAAAATAAAATCACTTCATTGTTTAATTCAAAAAACATACTCAACTTTGAAACTATAACCAAATAACCAAATTAAAAATACTATTCGTTTTCTTTTAACAGGCCGTAAAAGTAAATAAAAAATTTAACATGAAAAGACTTTTGGCAATTCCTTTGCAGTTGTAAGCATGAAAATAAGGCAAAAGCAATCATTTGATATTTTATTAAGACTCGGTATCCGGTGAAACTCCCTTTTTTTCACAAGTACATATCTGCCATATGCCCCATTCCGGAGGCCAAAGTTTTTACTAAAACTATGACATGATCAACTCCTTAAATACAGATCTTCGCTAAATTAAGGACATATTCTTGCAGCATATGAAGCCCTCCTGGAGATACTGCATACTAGGGTCTGAGAAAAAGAATCCGCGGAGAGCTTAAATATATATTCTGTCAAATAATTATAGCTCTTTTGTCTTATAAAGTGTGATTTTTTAGCAACTTTCTTTTTGGCAAAACTGTTATTGGCAGCTCAGCTGTTTTCGTGTAACACATTACTAAAAATTGCAATCAGTTTGGTTTATAATTTAACCATGAATCGACCTACAAACGAACAACGCTTACAAATTTTTGAATTTTATTAAAATTCATGTTCGCTTAAGAAAGAGCATCGTGAACTTCTTTCATTTCATGGTCAGTTTGGGCGACCATCTAAAGGGGCTATCCGGATTTTTTCGCACCAAATTTACACATTTGGACATTAAACCGCCAACACGCATATGTAGAGTGAAGACAGACGAAAATATCGCAGATGTATCCGCCAATGTTGTTGATGACCATTCATTATCGTTTCGGCGGGGTTTTCGCGCGTTTTTGCCCAAAATGCAAGAGCTGGGCTTGGCTGCCATGGTGTTTCAACAAAACGGTGCCACATGCTACGCAGCATGCAAAACAATAGGCCAATTATGAGGCGAGTTGAACAGTTTTTTTCAATTTTCATGCCAGGTCAGCCAATTGGTCGCCTAGATCGTGCGATTGTAAGCCTTGAGACTATTTTTTGTGGAGCTTTATAAAGGCTCGTAACTATAAGTACAAGCCTGCAACGGTTGACACACTGGAAACAAATATTAAAGAATTTATTCGGCGCGGTTTGCGGTACTACCATGTGATAAATACCATTTTTTTTGCCCAAAATAGAAGAGCTGGACTTAGCTATGGTGTTTCAACCAGACGGTGCTACATGCCACGCAGCATGCAAAACAATAGGCCAATTAAGAGGCGAGTTTGGTGAACAGTTTATTTCAACTTTGATGCCAGGCCAGTCCATTGGTCGCCTAGATCGTGCGATTTTAACCCTTTAGACTATTTTTTGTAGAGTTTTGTAAAGGCTAGTAACTAGAAGTACAAGCCTGCAACGGTTGACACAATGGAAACCAATATTAAAGAATTTATTCGTTAGATATCGGCCGATATGTTGGAGGGAGTATTTCAAAATTGGACGCAGCTTTTTGAGGCATAGTAGCGTTCGTGGAATGAAGAAGTAGACGAACTAGCAAAAGCTTGATCTGCTGTGAATTTCTGTGGATCAGAACCCAGAGTAACGCTGGTTAATGATATAATGCGAGTTAAGGTCCTACAATGGGGTAGACTCATTAAACCTAAAAAGGTGGAGGGCGATAACTACGTGTAGACAGGCTCGAATGTTGCTCAAAGAGCCCATGAGCAGGAAGGCCTGTAAGGTACTCAGATACAATAGAAGTACTCTAAGCTGGATATTTATTGAAAACAACCTACTATTTTTTTTTAAATACAAACCATTATTTTTATGGTTTCTTATGCATTAGACAAATCAAAATGACACTACTCAAATACAAATTAGAATAAACATTTTCTTCGATTTCAAGAGAATACTTTTAGAATATTTTATTAAAAAATCTTCTTTAGTGTCATGTTGTGTGTGTGTGTGCTTTTTTATTTTAAATCAAATTCCCATTGTGAAATAAAAGAAAATTAAATATTCCATTTAAATTTGGCAGGCAACAAATTTGATTATGTCTTCTAAAATATAAAAAGCACAAGCGGTGACCATAAAAGCACTTAAACCAAATAAGAAAAATTAAAATTGCATTTTTCAGATTTATAATGGAAAAATATAAAATAAAAATACTCCTGCTGGTGTCAGACAAACTACAATTTGGACAATTTATAATAGTCGACGCAAACGATAAAAATGCAGTGACATATCAAATGCAAAAAATTATTGAAATCCACACTGCTTGAAATATAGTGTGTACTTACATATGTATGTGTGTGTACTTGTAAGTTATAAGGAAATAACAACAACATAAAAAAATTCCAATCAAACAATAAATTGTGGAGATCTTTTGCAAAAACTACAACAACAACCTTGTTATTGAAAAAGAATCCAATATTAACATATCAGAATAAATATTTTGTAGTTGGAAATGAACAAATATAAAACGCCGCAGGACGTGAAATACTACTGTTCCTTTGCATACACGCGCAAAACACACACACATACATACACGCATTACTCACTATTACAGATGCCTAACATTACATTCCCTTTGACAGCTATCCACGACTTAAATAGAAGTTGCTCAAATACTAATGTAATGTTATATTATCAAGAATTTTAAATAAATTAAAGAAAAGAGAAGTTAATATTATAACAGAAGGTTTAAGGAATTAAATCATATAGATATTGTAAAATGGAAATTGTAAAACATTTTATACAAAAAAAAAAGAGTAGTCACTAAAATTTTTTTAATTTCTTTTTTTGTTTAAAAGTCATTTTAGATTTAAAAAAAACTTAGTGTTTGGCTTGAACAATAGCATCGAGTATGTCCGAGAAGGCTTTACACGCAGCCAGAAAAAAGCCTGATACTATTTTTCCCGGTCTCGACAAAGAGCAATCTTTAAGGCGTTGACCGTTTAATATTACTTAGTTGACAGTTTAACCTCCAGAATAATTTGTTTTATTTTAAAACTAGCTGTGCCCGCCACGTAGTGGGCGTGCTGACAATATTTTGCTCGATTTTGCTTTGAAAGTATTTCACAATAATTGTAAGACACTTTTGTAGTACTTCAGTTTTTATGTATTTACTTTATGTAAAGGTACCCATCCCTGGATAAAATTCTAAAATTAAAAAAAAATTCTTAAAATTCTAATAATTATTGTAAACGTCGGTAAAAGGTTTTTAAAATATTTTAATAAGACTGTAATTCCACAAAGTAAAAATACAAATCAAACACAAATTTTATTCAATTGGCTATTTGGCAGTAAGAAATTAATATTTTGTCATTATTTTAAATCAGCGCCGTCTGTTGCGCTACAGTGTTTAAAATATCCCACTTTCAAAAATAAAAGAAGCTTTAAATTATGCAGTACCTTTAAATCGGTAAAAAAAAACGGCGTACTTTTATGCTTTTTTTCCCCTATATTATCTCTTGGAAAAAAGGTATTTTTGTGGAACAAAAGTATTCTATATTGGAATCACAATGCTAGGGTATCACCTCACAAAATTTTATCAAAATCCATTGAGTAGTTTTTACGTGATACGAACATAAACGAAAATCAGACATATAGAAGTCTAGACAGATACACGGAAATGAGGAATTATAGGATAGATATCCATTGGATTAAGGTTCTTGGAATCAGGTGAAGCAATGAAACAAAGAATTTAAGATTTAGGTCCAAGTAAGATCTCTTAGAAAGAAGTATAATTCTTCGTTATATTTCCGCGATAAATAAATTCTTCTACTACCTCAAATTTGTAGTTATCAATGTTCACTTGCTATCCAATTCTCGTAGACTGCTTGTTTGTAGAAACCATCAACTTGGTTTTTGCTTCGTAAACTGTCCAACCCATTGGATCTTGGATTCCTTGTCGATACTTGTGAAGGCTGTAGATAGCTCTCGCAATGTGTGTCTCATAACACATCGATCGTCAGCATATGGGAGCAGCAGATATCATCTGGTGTTAATTGTGTCTTTTGTGTTAACTGTAGTATCGTAATATTTTCAATACCAATATGTTGAATAATCGTTTGGTTCAGAGATGTTCTTACCCATTTAAACTGAAGATTTTCTTCGAGTTAACGTCAGATAAACTAAAATTAGAAATATAGACCGTACTGTCGAATGCGGATTTGATAGGTGTCGATTTGTTCTCCTTGGGTCTTCTCCACTATTTGGCAAAGTGTGAATATGTGGTCGATGGTAGATATACCAGGGAGGCTACTGCGTATTTCGATTCGAAAGAAATCTTTTTCGAAACACAATGTTAAAGTCATACAAATTCGAATGATTTCCTTTTCGAATCGAAATATGCAGAAACCCCCAGGGTATAAAAACACATTGGAATGGACTAATTACTTCATTGACCATCGGCTCCTGCAGCTGTGTTGTTCTTTAATAAGGGAGATTGCCATCATGACCTTATCTATTCACAGTAGGGCAGAACCAAAATATTTTGCATATAATTCAGCCTTTTGTAAAGCGCTAGGTCGATTGATAAAAAATTTTATATTTGCACAGCAGAGGAGCCGGGTACTACATATTTTCCAGGGGTGTCGCTATGTGGTATCAAAATTGGGTAGGTACTTCGCACCTGCAAGTTCTTTTATAACTTGCCCCACTTCTGCAATTTTTTTGATTTTTAAAAACTATATATGGTCTTAAAGGTCTAGTTAATACCTAAAATATGATGCTGTAAGCAGCAAATTATTTTTAAAATGATCGAGTTATAAGAATTTTAAAATTAAAATTTCTGATTTTTTCCGTACCCTGGTCCAGTCTTTTCAAAATATTAGGAACAATTTTTTGCAATTTTTTTTTTTTTAATTTTATAGCGTAGTTAGCAATCAAAATTTGAAAGATTTTGGAAAAATGTGAAGATTATATATTTATGGAGTTAAAAATTAGACGATTTTCCATTTAAAAAAAAGAAAACAAACCAAAATTATCGCATTTTTTGGTATGTTAGTCTAAGCGGTGTGTGTACGTTAAACAAATTTTCTTTTAAAATTTATCATCCTTTGAAAAGATGGGGGTCTTTTTTGACTTTAGCCTATATGTTATAACATCCATAAACCGGTATCGGAAAAAAAAGACTGCTGTAATCCAGCTATGTATACTCCGAATTTTTACTGAGCCCTAGTCCATATGTGGACTTTATGCGCAAAAGACTAAAAAATTCCAGTTTAAGATCTTCGATATTTATTTTGGAAATTGTAAGATTTTCCTTACCCTAATTTTGGTGATTTTTTGCGATTTGGTTTTCGTTGAATTATTGCATATTCACAGAAAATTTCATTTGAATCGTTTAGCTGTAAAAATTATATTACAAATTATAGAATTGATTGCTTTTGATCTCTGCCGTGTGTCTCATTTATGCAAAATAAATTTATTTCACGAAAAAAGTGATATGCATGGTTCCTTGGATGGAACAAGGCATTTATGCCCTTTTCTTTGCATTTTTTCCTGGCCATTTTTTGCAAACATTCAGTTTATTTGTATGTATTTAAAAATGTACGCCCGCCTTAACAGACTCTAAGGCTCCGGGGCATATTTCTAATCTATTCAAGTAAATTTTAAAATAAAAAAACAAGCATACATTTAGGGGGTTAAAGTTGTTAAGCAAACAGTTTACAAAAAAATCCTTGTGTGTATAAAGTACAAAAAGAAGAAAGTAGACATTGGTAAAAACCAATGACAAATGCACGACTGGAAAATAACTTTAGACCGTATAAATATATTAAATAAAAACAATAACTTCACAAAAAAAAATATACCAAGAACGACACACGTCTACTTGCTGGAGGGAAACAAACAGGAATAGGAAAAAAAACCTTTACCATTAAAGCCGGAAAATATAATTTTAGACAAAAAAAAATGCAACAAACTTTAAAACAATAGCAATATATTACACACTATTCGTTTTCCATTTGTACACATTAATGTACACACTCGCGTACACTTCATTTAATCTATTTTGTAGACATTTTAGCCATTGTTCACTGGCGTCGCCGGCTCTTTTTTCCAAGGGTTGTGGGTAGAATGTGTATTAATGGTGTGTTGAAAAGCGGAAAAATTAAGCAATTTTTTACAATTGCAGAAAATGGCAGGAGAAATAAAAGTGACATCTAAAGAAATCAAGACATGATTTAACACTATATTGCATTTCGGTTGTAAAATATAAAGAGCAAAAGCCGAAGAAATTATCTTTTTAACTATAGTACGGCTATAAATATTGCAACTGAAAGGAATAAATTTTTTTTACAGATATTTTTATTTCTGAAAGCATTTGATGTTTTAATGAAAGTGATATAAAAAGTAATTCTTCTAAAGTAGGATTAATTTCGTTTACACTTTACTTACTGTTCCCACACTCGTTGTAGAAGTACTAATAATATTTTGTTGGATTGTGCTTTAAAAGTAATCCCCACCAAATTTTAAGACTCTCACTCTTATAGTGCTACTTTTATAGTATACGTATTTACTTTATATAAAGGTACCCATCCCTGGAAAAAATTATAAAATGTCGCCAAATGTTCCGAGCGTGCAAGAAACGCCTTTAAGACATAAATAGTCTATGTAACACTGGTCTGCAAAAAAATTGATACCTGAACATAAATATTTGGCATATAGTGATCTCAACTCGTTAAAAACTCAAATCCGCTTTCAGTTTTCGCGTATCACGTACAAATTTTTTTTTTATGGGCATGGCTAATATTTTTCACTAAACAAGGCGACCATGCTAATTTATTTCTAAATAACTCTTTAACGGATTGTTCGATTTAAATAATTGAAACACAAGAATATGCGGGATAAAATTACCTTTAAGTCAGCTTTACATAATTTTTTTTTTTTTCGTTTTCAACTATTTCAAGGTTATTCAGAAATTGATGGCGAAAAAAAATATTTTTTTTTGTGTTTTCAAAAACTCGTAAAAAACTAAAATCGGCAAATATTTCACGATTTTGTCCTTATTCGGAAAGCTAGGTATACTAGGAATAAAATAAGCCATAAATGATGAACATCGGTGCACAAGTGTTGATGTTAATCACAATTAAGTGCCGGTACCTACTTTCACAAACCTTATGTAACACATTAAGATTATTAAATATTTCAATACACATAAAGCCACATAACAAGGTTCAATCTATCCGACTTTTTTTTGCCGACCATTGTTATCACAAACTACATATACATTATTTTAATATTTTTATTTTATTTAAATAACGATATCTCAAAAACTAGACGTGATAGAAAAAAATCTGTTAACAGATTTGGATTCTGCACAAAGAGTCCATTAAAATCCCGACTTTGTTTTTTTTTTTGCCGACCATCGTTATTACAATAACTACATATTTAATATTTTCATTTTATTTAAATAAGAATATCTCGAAAACGAAACGTGATAGAAAAAAATGTGAACAGATTTGGACACAGGATATAAAAGTCCAACATATACTCCAATTAAGACCCTTGCGATTACTTCATATTTGAAAAAATGGTGGAAACACCTAGTGAAATCTTTTTATTTGCAGGGCATAGAAAAACAGAGAAATACACTGGACTAAATGTGTACTTTATTTATCTATTTTAATAAATAAGTACTTTTTTGGCACAAAAAATTTCATACTTTGCTTTAAACACGGTTGTGTATATTTTATTTTTGAAAGTGTAATATTTTAAAAACTGGCACGGTTACCCCCTTTTATTTTTGGAAGTGGGATATTTTAAATAAATTAGGCAACAGATGGCGCCAATTGAATAAAATTTGTATTTGATTTGTATTTTTATTTTTGTAAATTACGTTGTTATTCAAAAATTTTGAACACCTCTTTCAGAGCTTTACAATAGTTTTTAGAATTTTTTATAAATTTTAGAATTTTATCCAGGGATGGGTACTTTAATATAAAGCAAATACATAAACCATAACTAAAGCACAGTAAAATTAAGAGTCTTACAACTGGTGTGGAATACTTTCAAAGCAAAATCGAGCAAAATATTGTCAAGATGCCCACGGGTGCCCGCTAGTAAAAAATTAAATTATTAAAATTAAATAGTAAAAAATAAAATTATAGAACCTTAAAATGTGTTTATTATTGTTAACTACTGCTATTATTTCAAACTTAAGTTAAATACACATCCATAAATTTTATTTCACACAAAGCCATACTTATTATACAACACTCAAACATAATGATTTGTTTTCTCTTTTTCTTTTTAAAAATTTTCAGTAATTTTAAGTTTCTTTTCTAAGCACATTAAAAGAAAAAAGAAATTAAAAGAAGAAAACAAAACTAAGAGCTTATTTACACTTGAATTAAGATGAGTGCCCTATATTATCCTTTAAGATTTCCTTGTTCACTCTCCAAAAAAAAAAAAACAAAAACAAAACTCATAATTTAGTTGTAAATAAACATCTACTTTGCTGAAGTCATTTAAAATATTTTTCTTATGCCGGTTGCCACTAGGAATACTCTGAAACTAGTCTAGACATAATTTCTCAACTAAATAATTTGTAAAACTGGTTATAAAAATATATAAAAAATTAAAATTCCCAAACAATAAGTTTCTTAAAAAGGATAAGGTGTTTTGTTAGTAGGTAGTACTTAAGGTAGCTTGTTTGCAAGATTTCAGTTTAGTTTCTCTTTTTCAAAATGTTAATAGAATTAGTTTTTATTTTAATATTTTAATTTAAGAATGTAAACTTACGTGTACCAGATGTACAAGTGTTACTTGTGAGTAGATGAAAATAGTTAAAATATTCTTAAGAATCATCGTCATCATCATCATCATTATTGTAGCATTTTTAAAAGTATTACATTTTTAAAAGTTTATTTTTTTTTCTGCTTTCTTCTGCAATTCACTGTAATAATGATTACACATACATTTATCATATAAATCTTATTCCATCTTTGTATGTATATATGTATGTATGTAAGTAGGTATGTATGCAATTGCTTGAACATGTATTTCTTGTAAAACTGACTCACGTATGAGTGTATATGTGTTCGTAGTAAAACTATATTCACTGCTATGAAATAAATGAGTGAAATGTATGTGGCCAGTCATGCTATTTTCAGGTTATAATGTTGTAAACTAAAGCTTAGCTGATTGTTAGTATATTCGTTGTTTTTTTTTTTTTTAGTTTCCACTGATGTTGCTGCTGCTCTTAAATCATCATCATTATCATCATCCTCTCGTACTCTCTAGTAGGTTTTCTTATGTTGAAGAGGTATTTAGAATTTTTTCCTTCTTAAGGTTTGGTTTCTTATTATAACAAATATTAAGGTATACGTTGTATATGTTTTATATACGTAGTTGAATTTTTAAGTTATCTATATATATAAAGCACAAAATGTGTTTGTTTGTTTGTTTGTCGGAAAGCTATAGCTGCCTACACCAATGAACCGATCTTTCTGAAATTTTCACAGTTTGTTACTAGATACACGGCGTGGGCGTGGCATATCCCATATAAAGTAAATATTTATCATCGTGTTTCTTGGTAACAGTAATAGGTAGCATGTTGAAATTTTGCACCAGTAACCTCTATATTAACGTACATAGTTTAGTTAAACACAGATTGAATTGAAATAGTGGGTGTGGTACCTCGCATACATAGTAAAAATTTATTATCGTGTTCTTAGCGAACTACAATAGATAGCTAAAGCGCATAGTCTGCCAAAATAAAGAATGAATTGGGACAACGGGCGTGGTACCTCCCATACAAAGTGATAAATTATTATTGTGTACATAGAGAACTATAATAGGAATGGTCTTCAAAGTGGGTACAAGTAAACCCTATACCCACGCGTATACTCTAGAAAAACATAATCTGAATTGGGACAGTGAGCGTGGTACCCCCCATACAAAGTAAAAAAGTGTTATCCTGTATCTAGAGAACTACAATAGGAATTTTGCATCAGTAACCCCCTTAATAAGATACATTGTGTAGAAAAAACACAGACTGTATTTGAATGGAGGGCGGGATACCTCCTATGCAAAGTGAAAAATTGTTATCGTATAGTCTAGCAAAAAACAGGTTGGATGCGAACATTTTTGACGTGAGAATAGCGTGCGTTTTCGCGTTAAAGGTTGGTCATACTTTTCTTCCTAGAGTTTTTATTGTTTTTTTTTTTTTGTGGATGGTTATAGTGATGCGCACCGGAGATAGCTAGTTATATAAAAAGAAACAGAAAATATCATAAAATAGTAGCAGGGTATTAACACATTTTCAGTGTGCACTTATCTATAAACAGAGAAAACATTATTATAATATGCGCACAAGAACCATATTTTGTTCTCTGTAAGAGTATATATGGTTTCGATGAACAAGTTATAGTTATAGTTACTTTACAAAAAATTTTCGAATAAAAAAAAAGTTATTCCAAAAACTATTATTTTTATTTACAACTTAGTTTAGTTTTTAGTCGAATTTTAAAGAAATTTAAAATTATCTTACGTTCACAGAGGTATTATGCAGCACACACCATCTACCATTTGTTGTTCATTGTGTGTAATACAAAGAAAATAAGTTTTCCTCTTATTTGTAACAAGTTAAATTTATATAAAATTATTTTGTCTGTGTTTGCTGGGTAAGTTGGATTTACGCATTTCATGACATCAAGAGGTACTTAATTATAAAAAAGTACTGACTTGATTTTTCTTACTACTACAAATGTTATTTTTACTAATTCTACTATTTTAATGTTGTTAGCGTGGTTGTTTGAATTAAAGTTGTTGTTGTTGTTGTTGTTGATGTTGTTATGTTAATACACAGCTCAAGTTGTTGAAGAGGTAAAAGTTTGCTTAAGTACGATTGTTGAGTTGGGAATGACTTACAAGAATATTTTCAGATAGATAATTGTTAAGTAAAATGATAGAGCTCTTGAGTTAATACTGAGTGGGAAAATGTTACAAATATGAAAAGTAAAATCAGTAATGAAAGGAAAAGATTTTAGTTGAACAAGTTATCAAAGAAATCAAGGTTAAATATAATTGAATGTGAAGTAAAAGTAAATAGCAAAAGTTCAGGCAAAAACGTATAATTAATATTCTGAATAAATAAAATTACTCATACGTACTGCAAGTAGATCATGAAAAGTTAAGCACTCAGACGTATGAGTTATAAACTGGCAATAAAAATTAAAACTTATATATTTTTATTAAGCAAAAAAAGTTTTTAAGAACCCTTGTTTTTTAATTTGAAAGCAAAAAAAAAATAAACTTTAAATTAACTTTGAAAAATTTATTTATGTCTTTTTTCCATTTCCTGTATGACAATAGATGCAAACTTTTTTCAATTTAAATATTGACCATGAAATATTAAGATTTTTTTTCATTACGTTTTCTTTACAATTTTTTGATCCCAGCATGATTTGTAAGTTTATTTTACCATGTTTTCTCTTTCCTTTAACTTCATTTGCATAAAATTTTACTTTTTCTTTAACTTTTTTCCTATTGTTACATTTAACAGAAACTGGTATTAGAATCAAAATATCTGATTCAAATTGCACAAATCAAGCCAATGACAATCAAGAAAATGTTAAGGTTAAGAGAAAAAAATATAAAATGTAAAATTGACATATAGCAAATTGGAAAAGTATTTTAATTATAATAGCAATATCATCTGTCTAGACTCCTCTTCTTCAATGTTACGAACAGTTTTCCCTCAATACAATCGATATCATCAAATTCCTGCTCTCCATTTAACCAAGCAGCGTAATGGAATTTTTTTTCTTTCTTATCGCATTTAATAAATGAAATTGTTACATAAAGTGAAAAAAAGTAAAAAAGAAAATTATTGATGTAATCGGAGCAGAAACAAGTAATGAATTCAAGAGAAATAAGTGAACAAAAATACATTTTTGTGAAATTAGAGTAGCAATTCAAGGAAATACGAAAGTAATGAGCATGTGTAAAATAAATTTAATAAGTATACAATTAAGTTCATGAAAGAGAATTAAAAAATTAAATTTGTTTTAAATCATATGTTACATTCATATGATTTAAAACCTCATGCTATGTGCATGAGGTTTAAAAATTAAGCAATTTTTAAAAATAAAAAATTCTGAATATTTAGGCATTTCAATTTTATTTTGCAGAAATGTCTGGACAGCAACAATGGAAACAAATAGAACTAAAAAGGTGTAGTTTTACGAGTAACTCGCTTACTAATATGATCAGGCAGCAAAAAATGCTAACTAAATTGGCACAGTGGCCGTAGTACCTCAAACACAAAGTGCTAGTTATAATGATTAACATATATATGAATCGGTTAATTAAGAAAGGGAACATTTCACCATGCTCCTACTTTTTAGTAGGCACAAAAAATTAATTTCACAAGATATACATATGAAAAAGGTGTGTTTTTTTATTACATAAAAAAAAATATTTAAATTCATCACCAATGATCTTGTTAATATACATACGAGTATTTACTTTGTTTCTTAGGAGTAATAGTCTTTGACACATTCCTTTTCTTACTCAAATATCGGATGCTTAAATTTTTAGGAGCGATGTTGAATGTGAACTACACCTAAACGTTCATTTTTCTCCATTTAATTTGACATTTCTCAATTTCAAACTAACTCAATTTGCACCATGGAAAAATACACAATCGAGCAATGGTCAGAATGGTGGCAAGAAATGGATGATAAATTTTCAAAGAAAATCATCTTCAGTGATGAGACACATTTTCACTTTAGTAGATTCGTTAATAAGCAGAATTGCCGCATTTAGGCGAATGATAATCCAAGAGTGATTATTGAAAAACCAATGCACCCACAAAGAATGACTCTTTGGTGCGGTTTATGGGCTGGCGGCATTTTCGGGTCGTGTTTTTTCCGAAACGAGCCGGTCAGGCAGTTACTGTGAATGGAGTTCGCTATCGTGAGTTAATAGCGAACTTTTTATGGCCCGAATTGGAAGATATGGATGTTGGCGATATATGATGCCACTTGCCACACAGCTAACGAAACAATGGCGCGACAAATGCATCGGCCGTGTTATCTCACGTGGTGGCGATGTCATTGGACTTCTTTCCTTGGGGTTATTTGAAGGAAAAGGTTTACATCATTAAGCCAGCAACAATTCAATAGTTAAAGAATGAGATAATTCGGCACATTAACGGCATAGAACCTCACTAATGCGTCATCGAAAATTTGGAGCATCGGATGAAGGTGTGCCCCGAGGTTGCGGCTACCATTTGGTCAATATTTTTTTCCCATACATAATTGATCCACACCAATATTATCAAATAATCAAAAAATTTCCTAAGTAATATGTGTTTTATTCAAAATCGGCTCCTTAAAATTTAACTACCCTTTAGATAAAAGTTAGAAAAACTTTTCACACTAGGAGTTAACTTTATTCATCATCATTATCATTATTTTAATTTTTCTTGTTAACAAAAAACTTCATGTGTGTATTGCAAAGTAATACTAAAATCTTAAATTTTTAGAATTAATGGGTACAGGGCCATTGGTTTCAGCACAAATCAAATCTTTACAGTTTTGAATGAATTAACAATTTACTACGCATCTCTTGCGGTCTGCCGAATATTCGAATTTCAAGAAATGTGATATCACAAAGTATTGCTTTTGTCATGTCAAATTTCTATAGGTATTACAAAACTGCGATCGGTGTGTAAAAAAAACATCAAAGACAGGAAAGCAGTTATAAAAATTACTTACCAAATGATTGTTAGGTAAGAAACGTCTTAAAATTTGGTGCTGGTTACTATTAAAGCAAAATCGATGAGGACGCTGACGAAGCAAAATCAAACAAAGTATTGTCAGGACCTATGTTGACTGGTGGACAATTTTTTTTTTTTTTTGTGTACTTAAACATGCACAAATATCTTTACGTTACAGTAGTTAAAATAGAAGTCATAAAAAAATAAAGTAAAATCTTTAAGAACAAGACCCCTTATGTATCTAAATCTGCTGACCTTTACTACGCTGAATGATCGTGGTGGCATTAGGAAGGAGGAATATTGAATTTCTTGGTAGAACATTAATGAAATAACCTGAAAATGAAAATAGCAACTATGACAATTTCATGTAAGTGTAAAGTTCTGTACAGATGGTTGTCAGATCTTACAATATAGTCAGAAAAAATATACAGAAAACGTCAAAGAATCGTATGAAGTTATAATTGTTATCTGGAAATATTGTCCGCAAAAGCATTGACAGACTTCAAACTAACAATTATAATGCCAAATATGTGATAATCGTTTTTCAGCACAATCTTAGGTCTGACAATATTGTGAGATCTGACAACCGTATGTACAGAGCTTAACTATTGTATAATTTAAATAATAATAATAATTAATAAGAATATTTAAAGGTTCAAAAACTTTGTAAATTATATGAAACAAATAGTTTAAGGAGGCGCTGTAAGTGATATTTGAGAAATCATGGTAAAACCTATAAAATAATAATGAATTCACGCTTTACTCAACTTTGCTTAAAATTAACTAAAACGACAAACTGCGAAAATATTTTTATTTTTTCTACTAAACAAAACCAAAGAAATAACACGTGTGGGAAAAGCCTACCAAAGTATTAAATGAGCCTTGATTATGGACACCAACCTCAATAACAACTTTTCAAAACTAATGGCCTACGAAGAAAAGACAATATTTGGAAATGTAATAAAGAAAAAGCAATTTGTAATTTAATTTAACAAACAACTTTTTTATGCTGATCACAACATGCACTATAAACAGGAAACGAAAGAAAATGGAAACCTGTAAGAATATAAAAAGGCCATTTATTGTAAAATGTTGATTTTATTTCATCAATATTAAATGATATTTTTACAACCTTGGCTTTTTCTGTCGATGTGGTTCCTTTTAAAAGGTGAAATTTTTTGCTACTGTTTCAATGTTTCAATGTTTTATTTTATTTATTTTTGTTTAACACTTTGGTAATGGTTTTGACATTGTTGCGGTATACAAATATGTGCTGGATTTTCTTATCACTTGCCATGTAGTCGTAATACACTCATATGTTTCGCTTAAGTATCAATTATGTAAATTTAATTATCATTATTTATGGCTGGCTGTTGTTTATTTTTAAACTAAATGTGTATTTTTTCTGGGATTTTTACAAATAACCATTCATTTCAATTTATGTTTTTGTATTATTACACACAAACGCAATGTTCATATACATTTACATTCACATGTTGAAAAGCTTAAGTATGTGTCGTTTAATGTTATCGAAATGCGTGTTAATGTTTGTTTGTTTGTTTGTTTGTTTGTTTTACTTATATTCGTTCAGTTGTATTGGTTGTTGTTTCCCCTTCCTTTGATTGCGCACTTTTTAAGTTAAATGAACTGCAAGTAAGTTGGCATACAGCTTTTGCATCGTTTGTTATGGATTTAAATTTTAAATAAAATTTCTTAGTGTATATATGTATATGATGTGGTATTGCGATTATCATAAAATTAAAATTTTCAAAATAAACTCAAGAACAAGTGAATCATTAGTAATAGAGACAAAATAGAAAATTGATGACTTAAGTTTAAAGAATTGCTTTTAAAAAATTTATCATTATGTGTAGAAAATAACAAATAATAGGTTGGGGAAAAAGAAATACATTATTTTTCGATAGATGGCTGTAGTGACCGATATCTCGTAGAGTATCGATCAAACAAATTTAAATTTATGTTCGCTTTCAAGCTGACATATTGCACTAAAAAAATTCTTTTACAGTTTTTTCTTTGGTCGGAACCTTTTACAGATTTTCTTTGATAAAGGCAAAACTGTAAGACATAATATTGTCGTATTTCATTCCGTTGGGCAAAGGATTCGCACACAAACATCAAGCTTCTTTTAGAATCCAATTTTGCTCAAATGGTTTAAAACTGTTTTACCTAAAGATTTTTTTACGGTAAAACTAACATAAATTTGAAATTGTTTGATCGATAACTTACGAGATATCGATAATCTTTTCCATAACCATGATGTTTAACACAGCTTTTTGTATCAGTCGACAGAAATAAAGATTTTGAGTATGCGATTAAGTTTTTAATTTAACCCAGATGTCTTGATTTGAGGCACTGAAGTTCCTACTTCAATGGCCATTTCGGTAATTGCTTAATTTAGCTCATCAGGAGACCTTAACCCATATTTTAGATGAGCTAAAAAAAAACTTAAGTAACCCGACACCTGTTTCAGTAAAATAGTAAAATCATTACCTTCTTTTTCATCTACCTTCTTTTTCAATGATTATTTAAATTTATTAAAATTTGGAAAATTCTTTTGAATTTTTATTTTCAACAATCAATAATTTTTTCTTTAAAATATCCCAGTTTTAAACCGAAAATTTCAGTACCTTTAAGCCGGAAATTGCGTACTTTCACTGCTTTTTCTCCACTTCATCTTGGAAATGAGATATTTTTGCGGAAAATAAAGTACCCTATATTGGAATCGCGATGCTAAGGTACCTCCTCACAAAATTTCGTTAACATCCATCCAGTAGTTTTTACGTGATGCGAACGCAAATGAAATGCAGACAGAAAGACGTACAAAAAGACAGAAATGAGTTACTATTTTATTATAAGTATAGCTATAGATTTATTGTAGAACCATATGATTGACAGCCTTCTGGGTTTATTTAATGTAATCTATACATATACAAAAACAGTAACCCATTTTGTGTCTGTCTGTCTTTATATCTATGTACGCATCACGTGAAAACTACTGAATGGATGTTAACATAATTTTGTGAGAAGGTACCTTGGCATCCTGATTCTAATTTAGAATACTTTTTTCCGCAAAAATATCTTACTTCCCAAAGACAGTGGAGAAACAGCAATGAAAGTACTCGGATCTTTATTTATCAATTTAAAGGTACTGCATACTTTAAGGCATCTTTTATTTTTTAAAGCGGGATTTTTTTTTAACACAGTAGCGCAACAGATGGAGCTGTTTTAAAATAATCACAGAATGAATTGAAAGCAGGTTATTTTAAACACGGTTGCGCTGTTTTAAAATAATGACAAAATATGAATTACTTACTGCTAAATAGCCAATTTGATTTGCATTTTTACTTTGTGGAATTACATTGTTACAAAAATATTTTCAACACCTTTTACAGAGCTGTACAATAATTTTTACAATTTATGAATTTTATAGAAATTTTAGAATTTTATCCAGAGACGGGTACCTTTATATAAAGTATATACGTCAGAGTCTTAAAATTTGGTGTCGATTACTTTCAAAGCAAAATCGAACAAAATATTGTCAGGCAGCAATCTACATGTGTGGGTACTTACAGTAACAAATAAAGTCTTAAATGTAATTAATGGATAAATAAACTTAAAATATTGTAGTCATAATACACTGCTTTAAGAATCTTTATATTTTAATAGTGAATATTTCAATTTTATTAGCCGATCTATTTATTAACTTAAAAATTAAAAAAAAAATATAAATTAAAATTTGAATCAAGGCCTAAAAGGTCGTTTTATTTTCGCTAAGTAGAAATAAAAGTTTTTAATTTTAATGAAAAAAATGGAAAAATTTTATTTTAGACTCTAACAGAATGTAATGCATTTTCTGCATTGCTACATCTTTCCTCAGCTTTCTACGCATCAATCAAGAATATATAATATAAATGGAAAACTTAAGCTGTATTCCTGTTTATATTATATATAACTTTAACACTTTAAATATCTACATTTAATAAATCTATAAACAAAATGCCATCATTAGCATGTATTTACGCCGAAACCCTTACAAACCCATTTGCATACCTTTAGTACTTTTGCGTTTATATGAAAAAGGTATTTAAGGATTGTTATAATCAAATCTTCACTCTCTCGCACACAAACAGCACAATAAAAAACGTAAAACGTAAAAAAAAGCCACAAAACAAATCACTGCCTTTAAATACACTGACTACTTTATAACCCTCAAGACCATTTATGGCTTATGAATTTCTAACTTAAATAAAAATTCAACTTTTACAAAAAAGCTCTGTGAGAACTGTAAATGAAAAAAAAAAAATTCAAAATAAAATTTGTAAAAAGGTATTGGCAGATAGCACAAGAAATACTACGTTCGAACGTTTGAATAAATATTTTGTTGGCATGAAAAAAAAATGGAAAAATAATCTAAACTGTTCTGCACTCTTTTGTAAAGTTGCTTACAGTTGGTTGTTGCCTGTTTGTTGGTTGAATTTTTTTTTCTCTTTATATGTTTTTTGCTAACAAATCTAAAAGTATGTGCTGGTATTTTGCATAAATTTATATTTATATTGAATTTGTTTTTATTTCATTTTAAGGTTTTTTTTTCATTCTGTGCGAATATCTCAGATGATTCAATATCATAAGGATAATTTTCCTGGTTGTTTCTTTTTTTTTTTTTTGCACAATAATATAATAGTTTTACGTCTTTTATAAAAACAAATATTTGCATATTTAAATATGTATGTATAAACAAAAATATTTATATGCTTAAAGATTTATCCATAAATATCATAGAAATGTATGTAAATTTATTATTTATATAGCTGGGTTATCTGTGTGTAAGTGTTGATTGTCTGCCGCAAATTTGGTTATATTGAAGCGCCATTATAATACGATTTTTTATCCTTTTACACCTTAGCCCAACAGCGATCTAGTGAACCATTACTGTTACAGCTATTTTACTTCTTACCAGCAAATAAATCTAATCTATGTTTAGTGCTTCTCTTAACCACTGTAGATTCAATAAGAAATTATGATTCGTTAATACTGCTGCTCAACTTAAATAGAATTATTGTATTTGTTTTTGTACAGAGTTTTTTTCTTTCGAAAGGTAGAGGCAAATGGTGTTTTTCACGTTGGAAATTCAAGCTACTGGAACTTTATCATTTTCATGTAATGTTCGATACTGTACCTTATCATGGTGATATACCTTTATTTGCCAATGGAGGAAAATGAATAATATTAAAAAAAATTATTACTAGAGCATACTCATATACGATATATGTGACCTGGTCTGTGAGGCCGGACACCTGTCGAAAAGAGACCTATTAAAGAAGTGGACAGCTTCAATATTCCACCTACATTAACAACATTAATAGTATGTTTTTTTAATAAAACTTATTTATAATCATAAAATGGAATTGTAAACCCTCAACTGACCCCAAAATATATCTCTTTATACCGAGTAAATTGTATTATTCCTGGCTGTTATCGTTTGTCCAATTTTTAATAACATATGATCAACTTAATCAATTATTCAACTAAATCGAGACCTGCTCTCAAGCCATACTACAAGCTCTCTGCATACTTCTAAAACCCAAGTGTATTTTAAATATAATATTTTACGACCAATATAAACAATTAGCCAATTCACTCTGTCTGCTAAATTCCTAAATCCTAAAGTGCTATTTAGGGTCAAATAGCACTACTGTGAACGATATGTCATATGTCAGCCATTGTGTATTTCACAGAAATTTCATAAACGTCAAACGTCTGTCAACAGAAAACATATAATAAAATCAATCATGCCAACTTTTCCAAACAAAAAGCGCAGAAATGTGAGTGTGGCATCACTGAGTTCAATAGCACAATGGGAAAACATAGGTTTCAAAGTACTATAGTCATATAATATTTTTTAATGAGAAATACCAACAACATTTTTATGACAGTCATAAATAATTATGACAATAGGACAATAGAACACAATAGCAGACATAGTGAATTGGCTAAATATATTTAGTCAATTTCACTTTTCTTGAGATTTATAGAGGCGCCTTCTCCCATCTTAACGGAATAACAATATTCGTGGACTTGGGTTCTAAGCTGCAAAATACATTAACAGTTCTTAGAGCAAAATAACCTCAAATATGTAAAATCCAAATCACCACTTTCGTACTAATGGGGTACTATCGACAGTGCTATCGATTTTACTGACATTAAGTATAGTTCTACATTCTGGAGCTCTTGGCAGAATTGAAAGAAATTAATCGACTTTACTAATTTAAACAAAGCCTTTTTTATTCACCCCGCTCTTTTAAATCCACACATATAAAACTCCTTTAATGAATTCTTCTAAATTTATTTTCTTTCTATCACAGAGGAATAGTCTTTTGTTTTTTTTTTCTTTGCTCTTTAAAGGTTTAAAGGTTTTCGTAGCAAATTTTAGAAAAGATAAAACATACACCATAGTATGTATTTTTGAAGTAAAATATTTTTTTATATTTCCATACGTGTGTATGTGTGTGTGTGTATGCGCCTATTTATATACCAGCATTCCATTCCATTACATTCCATTTCATAAAACAAGAAAATAACTTACTACAATACAATACGAATATACAAAGTACAATACAAATCGAATGGATACATATAATAAATATTAATCTACATATGTATACACTTGAATGGTTTATTTTTGTTTTTAGTTTTAATGCAGTAGCAGTTCTTCTACATTCTGCTAAAGCATTGATCGGCACAAAGAGAGTAAATTTACTTTAGGTTTTTTGTAGAATTTTGTGCTGCTTGCCAATATGTGACGCAAGCGACCTTATTTTGCCAGGGTAAAAATTTCCGTAAGGGACAACACTAAATTGCACCAAACGGTATCTTGAGACACACATGTAGAGCAATAGTATTGGACGAATAAATTATTTATTCTTATTATGGGATGATGGTTTCTAAACTAAGCGTAGATATGTTCACAGGATATTTAAAAAATTTAGACCTTATTACACACCCAACTCAGCCAGTCCACACAGACCAGATGTCTTTGCCGTTCAATTTTGGCCGTTGCCACAACAAATTATTATTTTACAAACAGGAAACGTCTTTTTCGCAATGCTTAGTGGGACAGATAAATAAATAATTAATAAAAATCCCAAAATTGAAATGTTTTAAATCTTTTTGCCATAAAGTCCACATATCGTAGCGTTTCTTCTTAAACCACGTAAGCTTCATTTTTTCGAAATTAACTTTTTTGGTTTTTATGGTAGAAAATAACATTTGCCACCCAGACTACATTCTCATCTTAACAAGTTTGTATGAAAAATAAAAAAAAAATCATTTTCAAAACCTCGTGAGCGCCATACAAATTACATTTGCATGCAAAATATAATGGTTTTTATATTTCAAGTTGGAAATGTTAAAGACTCAACCACTAAGTTTTTTGTATTTAAGAATAAAAAATCAGGAAAGTTTCAGGCCAATTGAAGCATTATTGGTAAAGTTAAATTTTTTTTATAAATACAAAAATAAATGTTAATTTACAGACAGAAATTTGCAATTTGCTGGTTGCACCAAAACCACGTAAGCGACAGATTTGGCTACAATTAATTGTAAGTAACAAATTAAAACAAAAAAAATTTCTATACCCTCAGAGAGTCACACAGCCATGTTTTGTAAAAAAAATTGTTTTGAAACCCATATTAAAAATGTTATAAAGTTTTTTTCGTTTTCTGAAAAACGACTTTTTGGCGCTTACGTGGTTTAAGAATAAACGCGACGATATGGACTAGGGGTCATAAAATACTTCCATATTACGGCAATATTCTTTTTCCGATCCCAGCTTTGGAATTTTTTTATAGGCTTAAATTTAAATTTCCATGTAAAATAGGTCAAATTTAAGGACCTCCGTCTTCTAACGAGTGATTTTTTAAGAGCTTGAGAACTTTTTTTTTTTAAAAAACGCATAAAATTTGCAAAATCTCATCAGTTCTTTATTTGAAACGTTAGATTGGTCCATGACATTTACTTTTTGAAGATAATTTCATTTAAATGTTGACCGCGGCTGCGTCTTAGGTGGTCCATTCGGAAAGTCCAATTTTGGGCAACTTTTTCGAGCATTTCGGCCGGAATAGCCCGAATTTCTTCGGAAATGTTGTCTTCCAAAGCTGGAATAGTTGCTGGCTTATTTCTGTAGACTTTAGACTTGACGTAGCCCCACAAAAAATAGTCTAAAGGCGTCAAATCGCATGATCTTGGTGGCCAACTTACCGGTCCATTTCTTGAGATGAATTGTTCTCCGAAGTTTTCCCTCAAAATGGCCATAGAATCGCGAGCTGTGTGGCATGTAGCGCCATCTTGTTGAAACCACATGTCAACCAAGTTCAGTTGTTCCATTTTTGGCAACAAAAAGTTTGTTAGCATCGAACGATAGCGATCGCCATTCACCGTAACGTTGCGTCCAACAGCATCTTTGAAAAAATACGGTCCAATGATTCCACCAGCGTACAAACCACACCAAACAGTGCATTTTTCGGGATGCATGGGCAGTTCTTGAACGGCTTCTGGTTGCTCTTCACTCCAAATGCGGCAATTTTGCTTATTTACGTAGCCATTCAACCAGAAATGAGCCTCATCGCTGAACAAAATTTGTCACATTTGAACATTTCGAACCGAACACTGATTTTGGTAATAAAATTCAATGATTTGCAAGCGTTGCTCGTTAGTAAGTCTATTCATGATGAAATGTCAAAGCATACTGAGCATCTTTCTCTTTGGCACCATGTCTGAAATCTCACGTGATCTGTCAAATACTAATGCATGAAAATCCTAACCTCAAAAAAATCACCCATTACAAGGTTGATCAATTTTACATGAAATTTGGAAATTTTGAAACTTAAACAATGGTGAGCATAGCTAAGAGTACAGATAAAAATGTAGTTGATAAAAAAAGTCTTACATTTCATAAGACTAAAAAGAATTATTCATTTTTAGACTCAAGTAAAACAATTACAAAATTCGCAGACACTTTTCCTCAATAAATTGCTGTTAAGAGATGCTAACCAATATGTAGAATTACTATGAGGCGTTTGGAGTTACAGTTAATAATGAAAATATTCAAAAAAAATTATATTTTTAAGACCCTAATTGTTTATGACAGTACTTATTTGACCTATTTCTTTGATGATTTTATTAAATTTAACATTCTGCCTTAGTGTACAAATCCGATTATTTTCCTACCACATTTTCAATGAATATCAAACCTTGCACTAAAATAAATGGAATATATGTATACTTATTTCGATATTAATACATTCCCATTTTTTATTTATTTATTTTTTTTTCTGCAAATGTATATTCTTGTGGACTCTTTTTTTTAAAGCATAAACAATTCATATTGCTTTAATATTGATTTTTGGTTTCAATTCAATGGTTTATTTGTCAAATGGTTTGTACGATATTTTTTTTTATTTTTTGGTTTTATATGTGTGTGTTAACGTTATTATTGCAACATTGAATACAATATTTTCTGTATACATGATGATGTTATTGCTTGTGGCAGTATTATTTTTCAAAGTTAAATGTGTCATTGGTTGTTACTTCTTCTATCAGCCGGATATGATTTTGTGATTTAATATTTTTTATGTTTACTTTTTTCAAAATCTTATCAATTTTGTTTTATTTTTTTTACATTACATAATTGTTTAGATATTGAATTACGCGAAATAATTAAATGTCATAGGAAATTTTATAGCATTACAAGCAATATTAAGGTTTATTTGTGCTTATATTTTATTGCTAAGATTTTTTAATTAAATGTGTAATAATACGCCTTGGCGTATGAGTTGCGTAGGATACTGTGAATATCACGTATACGTAGGGACATGGAATGTTCTGTATGTTTGTTGAAAAGCATAAATTCAATTTGCAATTTTTAGAAAAAGAATAAGCATTTTAATATAGTAATTTATTTACAAATCAAGTGTTTAAAGTAAGGCTCGCGTTTTGTTTATTCTCTCTAAATTGAAATAGTATTTTTTATAAATTAGTTGATTAATTTTAAAGAAAACTGGAATTTAAATTTAGACACTAGCAGAATATACCACATTTTCCAGATCGCTACTTTTTCTTCGCATCCATAATTTTTTTTTTAAGTTTTCTTTAAATATAATTGCCTTATTTTTAGAAAAGATTCTTTCAGCTTAGAGAGAAGAAAAACAAAGTTGAGCCTTTCTTCAAAACCTTAATTACTATGTTGATAAATAAAGTTTTAGTTTTTATCTCAAAGACATTACTTTGCAAACCAAGAGGAATGAAGAGTTTTTAGTTCAATTTTTATTGGTTTATGGCTTTTGTAAGAAGGTAAAATACTCAATTCAATATATTTGGTAAGGAATTTAACTAAAAAACATTAGGTGTTTTTTCTATTTTTTTTTTTTTTTTAGATGAAGTAATAAGCATAACTTTTTTCCAAATTTTATGTTTCCAGCAATTTAAGATGTATTTACAAAAAAGTGTTTTTCATAGATTTGGATGTGAAAAGTGGTACTGAATACGAAGATAATATTGATGTGTATGAAGCAAACACTGATACTGCACAAGAAGACTCAGAGGAAAGTGATGTTGAAGATTTACAGGACGCTGAATCGAGCCACAAGCTCTAACGACTGATTGAAATTTACAAAGACGAACGTCATAATGAGGCATATATTTTAAGCATTTTAAAATTAATTTTTTTTTAGTGTTCCTGTTTTTTTTTTAAGTCATTTTATTTTTTTGTTTACTTCTAAAACATATGTTAATAGAACAACAACATTTTATAAATGTTGTGTTTTGTGAATGAATTTTTTTTTTTTATTTTTATATGAGGTCTAGGATCAAAAATGCCAAATTATTGTGATGAATTATAAATTGATGCTGTGAGCTAAAAAAAACTTAATTTTGTTTTTTTTCCTACTTCAGCTATTTCAGATTAGTTTGTTAAATATGACCACTGCACAGGTTTTGAAAACTTTAGACTAGTTTTGAGATACCGAGAAATACTTGAAATCGGTCTGAGAGACCGAGAAATGTGAAGGTGTCGCAAAAAAATGAAAATAGTCAGGAAGGTTAAAAAAGTATACTGAGTTTGTCACTTAAGCTCTGTACAGGCGGTTGTCAGATCTTACAATATTGTCAGAAAAATGTGTAAGAATCGCGTGAACTTACAATTGTTGACTTGCAATATTGTCGGAGAAAGCATTGTCAGACTTCAAACTAATAATAATATTGCCAGATATGTGACAGTCGTGTGTCAGCACAATATTAGGTCTGACAATATTGCTAGATCTGACAACCGTCTGTACAGAGCTTTAGTTATTTTCACTTAGTTTTATTTTCCGATATACTTATAGAAGGAGAAAGAAGTTTGAAATAGCATCATTTTACAAATTTTCTTTTTCAACGCTATTGTTTGGTAAAATTTTTAGCGAAAACTCATGTTATGCAAGCTCAAATGCTGGATTAAAGTACTTTTAAATCCCAACTGTATTTTAAATAAAATATTGTACGACCAATATAAATTAAATATTTAGTTCATTTCACTTAAGATTTATAAAAGGGTCCTGCTCCCACCTTAACAGAAAAACATTATTCGTGGACTTGGGTTATAAGCTGCAAACACACATTAACAAATCTTGTAGCAAAAAAAATCTAAAATATCTAAAATTGATATCACCACCTCCGTAGTGATGGGATATTATCGATAGTGCTACATTCTGGTGCTCTTGGCCTAGTTGAATCAAATTAATTAACTTTACTAATTTAAACAAAACCTTTTTTATTCACCCCTTCTAAATCAACACATATTAAACCTCCTTAATGAATTCTTCTAAATTTCATTTCTTCCTATCGCCAAGAAATAGTCTTTTCGTACCAACGTCAGCGATATCGACTGGCTTGTGTTATAATGTTCTCCATGTTTGATTTAAATAGATTTTTGTATCAGCAGTTCGTGCATGATATAAACATTAAAATATACTTACAAAAGGGTCTTCCAACTACATTACCTATCAATTAAGGCCGGGGTACATAGAATCCCTCATACGTTATACGTCGTCTTTTTCAACGCACAAGAAAGATAAAAAAGGGTTTCTTATTAGTGTTGTGACAATCAGTACGTCTTCGTCAACGCAAAATACGGAAGTTGGGCAAATTTTAGTTTTTCACATATATTATGCACAAAGGCCCCTAAACCAAAAAGAGTGTTTAAAATGAAAATGAATTGGTTTGCAAGGTGGCACAAAACTACCTTGTTGTAAGCTGGTATGCTACTGATGTAAAATTTTTACATGTTTTGTTCTCTGTGAGATTCTCGTTGAGATTGTGTATGTGCTCCCAGACCATTAGGGGTTTGCGTGGGGGCTCTTGATTATGCAGTTTGATAGTTATCAATTGGTTTTTCATTGTTGTGATAAATCTTTTGTATTGATTAGGAGCAAAAATAAAGCGAAATACAAGAAAATTAATAAAAAAAAATTAATAAATTAAATTAAAAATTTTCAAATGTTTTCTTCTTTGATTTAATATTCGTCCAAAAAGTACTCATTGTGCCTGCGGTTGGATTTTTAATCAGTTGAATACGTCAAAGCCTTATGTATGACGGATTATATGTGCCCCGGCCTTTATATGTAAAACGGTTACTAAAGTAAAAAATAAAAATCCAGAACATAAAACAAAAATGTTTCAATTCAGTAATTTTAGACAGGGTTAGAAAACTATGAAACTAGAAATATTTATAATTAAAAGCAAAATTAAAAAAAATTTAATTGATTAAATAGAAAAATTTAATCCATAATTTTTTTATGAAATTGTACCAAAAGAGCATGAAGTATACAATTGTACTATAAATCCCAACACTGTTACACCACGCAAGTTGTTATAAAAAGACGGCAAGGATCTGTTCTTTTTTCTATATGATTTTTTATTGTTGTAAATTACTTTCTTTGCCAAAAATTATAGCCGATTATAGCAGCAACTCAATGAAAAGACGAAATATTCACTCATCTCTAAAAGGGTTCCTGGAAATAGGGTTTCAATGCTCTTTAAACTCAATATTGTATGCTAGAAATTAAGAAACTTCGAGTAAGGTGGTCGTGGTGCTTTAGTCCTAAGTCGCTCAATCAAATCAGGAAAAACAAATTTTAAATACTTAAAAGCTTCACTTTCATGATCCAATGCACAAATGAAACTTCTAATTAATCCTAATTTGATATGTAATGGCGGTAAAATAACTTTGTTGGACTCTAACACAGGAATGTGATCGATGCTGAATTGACCGAGTTTGAATTGTACACATGCATCCCATTTATGATTAGTATAATGTAGATGTCTTTTACGCCCATCCCAAACACATAAAAAACATTGACAAAGTAAACGTTACAAGTGAATCTCCACGGTCCTTCGAATCTTTAAAATCGATTTTCTTAAAATTCTGACGTGCTATAGCAAAACGCTCAGACACGTATTTCTTTATTTTAAGCCTATTTTTATATTCTGTTAACATTTCTCATGTGTACCAACCACTGTCGTACTGTGTAATAAGCCGGGATTTTCTTAATTATATTAAAAAAAAATGTAATCTGCTTTGCTGGTATCTAATTTTTCTTTAACTCTTTATAATTAAGAACTTAAGCCTAAATAATTAATTTATTAATTTATTTTTTTATTTATTGTCAACATTTTGTTAATTTATTAAGCAGCATTTTAACTGCTAATACTCTTTTAAAATTCGTGTTTTAAACAACTGTTGTTTATGCTGGGTCCAGTAGATTTTTTAATCTTAAGCTTTACCTTTTTTAACATTTAACACAACGTAGTTGGCTTGGCTTTTCATATCCCTGGATCTTTATGTGCTTAAATGAATTGATAAAAATTTTTTAAAAATTAAATAAAAAAAACTTCTTGAATTTATAAAATTTTTCAAGTTTCAACAAGTCCTTTTGCAGTCTTACACTATAAATTCGCTAGGAACACATTAACTTTTATCTTACTTGGTCCTTATTTATTTATTTTTCAATATGTGTGTGAGTCTGTTTATGTCCCGGAATGTATTTAATAAATCAAGCTTATTTTCAAAATCAATAAATTACAAAAAAATTGTCATTTAATGCTCGTTGTTGGTTTTTAACATTTAATTTTTTGCACTTAAGTGGTTTCTGTTCATTTCTTTTTTGCATTCATTTATTTTTTGCCATTCTACAAATTTATTTTTATATTTCAATTTGTTAAAAAAAAAAATTAAAACAACAAAGTAATAAATTGTATATAAAAAATAAAACAGCTAAAAGCTTACCCTATATAAATAAATATATTGATATAAAAATAAAAACAAAAAATATATTAAACAATGTGTTATTAATTGTGCCATTTCTAGCACTCGCTTGTCTGAGTAAATAATCAATGTATAAAAAAAGAGCGGAAGAAAGAGCGGAAGAAAGAGAGGAAGAGAGATTTTATTTATATACATACATATGTACATACAAGGTGTTCAATAAAATATACAATAAATATTACATTTTACTTATACTTTGGCAGAACATAAATACTATGTAGTAGTTACTTATACACGCATGAATACATTAATTCGTAAGATGAAAATATAAAATGAATCCTGTGTAATTTATTAATGAAAGTCAATGATCCTCAAGGATTTCATGAGCAATTATTTTCAGTAATTGTCGTTGTAGTTTGTGATTTTTTTCCCCCCCTTTAGCTTTTGTTAAGTGTAGTTTATGTCTGACAATTAATTTGTATTTATGATGGCATATTAAAGATTTACTTAATAATCACAATCAGCATATAAGGCAGTATGTAAATATGCTAATGAGACATTATATTTTATACGCAAGTAAATGTATTTTTTAAAGAGATTTTTGTGTCTTATTTTGTAAAACGAAATATTCAGCGTTAAAAGCATTTAAAATGGAAAAAAAATTGCATAATAATTTGTAAGTTTTGAGCTTTTTTATAAATTTGTAATTCTATTGTAATGAGCTTAATTAATAGAATTATTAAACACTAGCTGTGCACTTCACGTCGTGTGCTGCCTGAGAATATTTTGCTCGATTTTGCTTTAAAAGAATTCCACATCAATTTCAAGATGTGGAATTCTATAAAGGTAAGAGACCTTTATAATGCTTCAGTTATGGTGTATGTATTCAATTTATATAAGGGTACCCATCCCTGGATAAAATTATAAAAATTATAGAAAATTTTAAAAATTATTATAAAGCTCTGTAAAAGGTATTTAAAATATTTTAATAACATGATAATTCCACGTAGTAAAAATACAACTGTTGCGCAACCCTGTTTAAAATATCCCTCTTTCAGAAATAAGAGATGCCTGGAAGTATGCAGTACCTTTAAATCGGTAAAAAAAATTCGGCATACTTTTACTGCTTTTTCTCTTTATTGTCTCTCGGAAGTAAGGTATTTTTGCGGAAAAGAGTATCCTATATTGGAATCAGGATGCTAAGGTACCTGTTTAGAAAATTTTTTTCAAAATTCATTCAGATACGTATATTCGTCACATAATGGTACCTTGGAAAAAATCCTAAAATTTATATAAGATTCTAAAAATTATTGTAAAACTCTGTAAAAGGATTTTAACATGATAACTCCACGAAGTAAAAATGCAACTGTTTCGCAACCTTGTGTAAAATATCAGGATGCTAAGGTATCTCTATATAAAAGTTTTTAAAAATTCATCCAGATAAGTATATTCTTTATATAACGGTACCTTTAAAAAAATTCTAAAAATTATTGTAAAACTCTGTAAGAGGTGTTTAAAATATTTAAATAAGAATGTTATTCCACAAAATAAAAATACAAATCAAATACAAATTATATTTAATTGGCGTCTAATGTTACGCAATAGTGTTTAAAATATCCCAATTTTAAACTGAAAATTTCAATACCTTTCAACCGGAAATTGTGTTTTTTCCCTGCTTTTTCTTAATTTTCAAAAAAGTATCCTATATTGGAATCAGAGTGATAAGGTACCTCCTCACAAAATTTTGGTAAAATCCGTCCAGTAGTTTTTACGTGATGCGAACGCAAATGAAAAGCAGTCAGAAAGACAGGCGAAAATGAGTAACTATTTTGTTTATGTATAGATTTGAAATTAAAAAAAATTATAAGATTTTTCATAAAAAATTAAGCGTTAGTAACATTAATAAAGAGTATAAATAATGTTGGTTGGATGGTAAAAGTTTTTTTATTTGAAATTTTTTTTAAATTTTTTTATTACTAAAAATTTCATAAAAGATATTGGTGTGTTTTAAATGAGATCCCTTAGTTAATATTTTAAAATGAAAGATTTTTACTTTTCGCTGATTTTGAAATTGGTGTAAGTCGTTAGTTTGCTACTTCTTGTTTTACCACACAAAATCATTTTATGAATTCTAATTTTCTGCTTTACATTTTAATTCTACAGTAAAAAATTCCATTAAAAATGATTCGCTATCTGACGAAAAATCTGTTTTAAACCTCAATATACAATATTATATTTGTTTTCCACAATATACTCCTTGTCAGCTTACACGAAACATAAGCAATGCGTGGCCAATTTCAGTTTTAGCTTCAGCTTTTGCTTTGCTTCCACTATGTTGCTAACGAAAGTGTCTTGCTCTTACGACTTTACACGGTAATAACTATTTTCTGTATGTGGGAAGTCTCACTCCCTATATATAGACTACTGGTATGCAATTACGCATTATAAAGCTATGAAAAATGGCTTTTTTTTAATAACTAGTTTACCTCTTAGTTGTGAAGCTTGTTATTATAAATAACAAGTTTCCAATTACCCTAGTAATTAGTTCCCAAAATATATACTAATATAAAGCTCTTGAAAGTTTTTTGTTGACAAAATGTCTTGGATATTTACCATGACCTTAAAAGAACAGCAATTAGTTATTCAGAAAGAAGGTTACAGTCATAAGGCCGATAACAAATAACTTAATAAATAATCAACAAAAGAAAAACCTAAACATAAACATAAACATAAACAAACAATTTATTTACAAATTGATACGAAAAGTTTTTCAATAATAATAATAAAAATTAATGGAAAAGTAAAAAAGGATACGCACTACGAGTATATTAATTTGTTTTTTTCTATAAAAGTAAAATTTCGTCAGATACAAAAATATAATATAAATTTTATTACAAGACATAGGGATATAAAAGAAGATACAAAACTTACTTTTAATTTAGAGAAAGTTAAGTAGCAGCAATCAATGACATAACTTAATCTATTCAGGACTGAAAGGTGGCTTAGCAAAACATCTTATTAAAAAAACGTTTCAAAGCAACCTGCAACCAAATACATAAAATAACTGACAAGTGACAGTGTTTATTAAATGATGTAACATATAGAAAAATGCCAGAAAAAAAAGAAACAAGTAAGAGTGCTATATTTGGCCATGCCGAATCTTATACACCCTTCACCATACTAATGTAAAATATTCCCTTACTCTGTTATGTTTCCCAATTTTAAAATAATATACATACATTCAGTTTTTACTTTTTTCATTCAAATTTTTTATAAAAATTTTGTCGAAAATTTTTTGTAAAAATTTTATCGAAAATTTTTTGTAAAAATTTTATCGAAAATTTTTTGTAAAAATTTTATCGAAAATTTTTTGTAAAAAATTTATCGAAAATTTTTTATAAAATTTTTTTGAAAATTTACCGAAAATTTTTTGTAAAAATTTTATCGAAAAATTTTTGTAAATATTTTATCGAAAATTTTTTGTAAATATTTTATCGAAAATTTTTTGTAAAAATTTTATCGAAAATTTTTTGTAAAAATTTTATCGAAAATTTTTTGTAAAAATTTTATCGAAAATTTTTTGTAAAAATTTTATCGAAAATTTTTTGTAAAAATTTTATCGAAAATTTTTTGTAAAAATTTGTTCGTAAATTTTTGGTAAAAATTTTATCGTAAATTTTTGGTAAAAATTTTATCGAAAATATTTTGTAAAAATTTTATCGAAAATTTTATCGAAAATTTTTTGTAAAAATTTGATCGAAAATCTTTGTTTTATAATTTTATCGAATTTTTTTTTAATTTTATTGAAAATTTTTCTACAATTTTATAGCGTGGGCGAGGTTTTTTGCCCGCAGTCTCGAAAGGAATGGTTTTTATGATGCAGAATTGCATTAGCGAAATTTTTGAAGCTATACCTGGCAGATTGGTGTTCTTAAATTTTCTGTATCTCTTCTGGTGCCTTCGCAAAGTTGGTTTCAACCGGCACACATACGGACAGGATCCAGAATATAAATAATTTATGGCGTTGGAAATGTATATACCCGTTCTACCTATGGTGAAGGGTATAAAAACACACAACGGGATATTTGAAACTTGGGGTGATTGTACGGCATAGAAATACTAAAAGGCAATACCAAAAAATTAATTAAGATGAGAGAAACAAACAACACCTAACAAAAATAAAAAATCCACTCTCTTATAGGAACAAACAGAAGGAGGTAGAGAAATTAATATCAGAACCAAGAGAATGTGTGTCAGCAATGATTTTTTCCCGGCAGCAAAAAATCCCTGGTAGTTGTAAAATTTTTAGAGTCAAAGCAAATATATGAACCCAAAAAAATAAATAAATAAAAATATTTAAGTCAACTATACAGTCCGAAAAAGGCAGAAAAGTCAACAAAAAAAGTAAATAGAGCGCCACCATTGCATAACTAAACAACACACACAAAACATACACACTTACGGACATATACTGATGTACATCTGTAGGCAAAAAAAGTTTAAAACTATCCAGTAAAAAGGGGGAGTATGAGGGCCCTCCAGAAGGCCTTCTTACTCCTTTGTTAGTAAGCACATGGACTCATAGGTGCATTCGATACTCATATACATATTTTCTACATAAATTGTGATAACGGAGTAGGCCTTCCACTCTCTGCCGTAAAGAGTTCTAGAATCTCTTTGGAAAATAGTTTTTTAAATGGCATTCAATTTAATTTCTTTTGGAAGGCTGTTTGATGCAACTCCATTTTTACAGCTGTTTCAAAAAAAATTTCAAATCCTTCAAATTTAGAACGACTTAAATTCTATGTTCCTTAATTTGTGCCTCACACCATGAAAAATCTAATAATAGAACATCAATCTTCCCGTCTAAGAGGATAGGATATTTTAGAAAGAAAGAGCCAAGGACTTATAATAGCCAATTTTTGGAATGAGCAGAAAAATAAGTACATATAGAGAGAAAATCGAAGCAGTCCTTTTGAAAGGCCTAAAGTGAGAAGGCCTTTTTAGTTTTACCGCTGGGTATGTTTCTGTTATCTTGTATATTACAGCTTATATGTAGAAAAATATGGAAAAGTATTTTTAAGTAAAAAGAAATTGTAAAACATATTCTTTGCTCTTTGTTCGCTTTTACTGTTGTTTTTGTAGTTGCTTAAATTCAAGCAAAAGGATAACTACGATGAAATTAGTTTTGTGGTCATCTGTGCATGATTAATGACACAGACTAAGTAAAAACTTAAATGAATTTCACACACTAACACTGATACTCAAACAATCACTTGCTTGCTTGCTTAAAAAAAATAAAAAATTTTGCTTTTTTTCTCCTTTTAACAGAAATAAGTACTTTTCAGTACGAGCGGATCGATATTGAAATAGAATAAAACAAAATATGTGTAAAGAATTGTATTTATTTTTTATTTGAAATCATCATACATCATTACAGAGCTAATAGCTTCAATTTTTAATGTTATTTTGTGGAACAAGATTAACGTGAGTACCTGCCATACTCGGCCTAACCTCACGGTGGTCTTACCACCGAGTGAAACTTAGGCGTAGACTAGCGCCCCCATTGTGTAGTATAACAACACTTTACGATTGCCACCAATCGCTTTTTATGTGTGATACAGTCACAATGAGTAGCAATTTATATAATATGGCAAGCCTTTCCAAGGCAAGCCTAGATCCATATTATAACCTTGCTTAGGGGTTTGGAGACTATCCAAACTCCGTCTGTTGAGAGTGCAACAGCATACTTGATCGACCTTGCACCTTACCTACTTAATCGATCTTAAACCACAGCCACCACGTGTACAGAGGATAGGCTCTCTGTGGGGCCTCCGATTCCCGTGGTACCAGTCCTTTGGGCACTGGTCGGGCCTCGAAGAGGACCCGTATGTTTTAACACACAGGCCTTTTCTTCCAGATTTAGGCTCTAGGAACCTCAGCGTCTGGTGCCCCTATTTTCCCCGAGTGCACCGCGTCAAAGCATTTGCCATATTCCTGCAGTGACAATTGGAACCCCCGGGGTATTTTAATGTTATATACATATCTAGGGGATTATCAATGAAACCTAATAACTTTATGGGTCTCTTTCCTTCTCCTTTTGTTTTCTAATAATCTCTGGTAGCCGATTGTTAATTTACCTCCTACATGCAAACGTAAAAAAGTAATTCATTTCCTGTCAGTTTGTCATCCTTTTTCTGTGTTCGCATCACGTAAAAACTACCGGATTAATTTTAGCAAAATTTTCTGAAGAGGTACCTAAGGTATCCTGATTTCAATATAGAATATTTTTTTTTCCACAGAAATATCTTACTTCCAATAGATAGTGGAGAAGAAGCAGTGAAAATACGCCGATTTTTACCGATTTAAAGGTAGTGCATACTTTAAGGCATCTTTTATTTTTGAAAAAGGGATATTTTTAACACGGTTGCACAACAGATGGCACTTTTTCCAAATAATAATAATAACTCATTTCCTGCCTGTCTATTACAGAGTTTTACAATAATTTTTAAAATTTTATTTAAATTTTTGAATTTTATCCTTCATATAAAGTAAATATATAAGAGCCTTAAAATTTAGTGTGGAGTACTTTCAAAACAAAATCGAACAAAATATTATCAGGACGGGCTACCATAGCCATTTATTAAAAAAATGCCGCCGTCTCTTAAGGCGAATTTTATGAGCAAATTGTTACATAATTTTAATTACAAATTTATAGCTTGCTATTAAACCAAATTATAAATTCACTGAAATTGCTTACTACAGAGTAAGCTAGTCTCAATGACCATTTCGCTAAGTGTCCTTACTTTAAAAATAAAGTTTTGTCAATTGGATGGGCTGCTGGTCCACCGTGTTACCTGCCATGGTGAGTTGACATCAATAATTGAATAATAAACAGCAGTCTAACTAGAAGCTGGAAAATTATTTCAGTTGCCACGTAAGGCCAAAATAGAAGCACCTTAAAAATTCCTATTATTGGAAGATCGATTTAAGAAAATATTTAAAATTTTAAATTTTTTACGAAATTTTATGAAAATTCATGACATATTTTTAAATCTTTTAAGTGCTGTTATAGCGAGCAAATCGTCTAGCAAATTTATATGATAAGAACTAAGTTTGGAGTACAGAAAGTACAACTTATTGTTTTACTGGAAAAACATATGTACATATACATATAAACGCACGGTGTGTACGACTATCTGACAAACCTATTCGCTCTGTTTCATCCCCTCTATTTTTCTCTTAGTTTCAACAGTTTTACAGTAAAGGATTCCTGAGATATAAAGGAGTATAAATTGCATTTTTTTTAGTATATACTTATGGGTACATCAATAATATTGGACATTTCCAATTTAGCTAGTAAGATGAAGTTTGGTATACAATTAGGTTTTAGTGAGAAAGCATATCTATACATATAATAAAACATTAACTCATTTCATGTCTGTCTGTGTTCGCATCACGTAGAAACTGGGAGAGGGATTTGAACAAAATTTTGTAAAGAGGAACCCTAGTATCCTGATTCCAATATAGGATACTTTTTTACCGCAAAAATATCTTATTTCCAAGAGAAAGTGAAGAAAAAGCTGTGAAAGAAGGTCAATATCTTTAAGGATTTAGAGGTTTTGCATATTTTAAGGCATCTTTTATTTTTGAAAGCGGTAAATTTTAAACACGGTTGGGCAACAGATGGCGCAGTTTTATAATAGTGAACAAATATAAATTGAAAGCAGGATATTTTAATACGGTTGCTTAACAGATGGCGCTGTTTTAAAATAATGACAAAATGTGAATTACTATAGCCAACTGAAAAAAAACTTGTATTTGATTTGTATTTTAATTTTTGGACTTACATTGTTATTAAAATATTTTAAACAACTTTTACAGAGCTGTAATTTCTGTTAATTGCTAACCAAATATTGGCTTATGAAAAGATAGAATGTACAAATTTCAAGTAAAGAAAATATATTTTTAAAACATTTTTTTTATATTTTTAAATATTATTTAAAATCACTTTAACGTGACAATTTTGTTTTGATATTTATGTGCCCTCGAAAAAATGCTTCGCATTCTTAAATTCATGAGCTATTGCCACTGACGATATTTTCGTTGAAATTAAGATGAAAACTTCAAAATTCGATATCTCAAATACGGCATCAGCGATTTGGCTGAAATTTTGCATGGTAGTAGGAAAAATGTGGTAGTAGGGTAAAATTGTTGCATTCTTCTCATCTATCCACTTTGGGTAGTGTTTATTTGTAAACATCATCTATTTAACCAACCAAACTCAGATAAAGGTATACGAGAAGAACTGTATTCAAACACCAATTGTGAGATGGTGACAACGAACAAAGCTTCCCTTTGTTTTGATATTTTTCTTTAGTATTTATGACCTTATATTTGTTTCTTTTAACCTTCGGTAAGCAATGAGAGCAAATCTCTTGTTTATTTGTTTGAAGAATGCTGCAGACGGATATTCAGATATTCACAAAATACATTTCATTCTGCTAGGGTCTAATAAAATTTCTGACAATATTCTTTGTAAAAATTATTCACCTAATTTATATATATCTACAATTTCATTTATATACTTTGTTTATTAACTGCAGTTTCACAATGTCGAAAATATTGTTTTTTTTCGTACAAGTAGATTCAAAACAAAAATAAAATTTCTGAATTTGTTCTTGTTTTAAATATAATTGTAAGAAAGAACGAACTCTGTCGATATTGTGAAACAGGCACTAAAGTTATATTTTGGTTATAAGTACCATATAAATAAATATCTATATAATAAAGGCGGACCAATAATATTAAAGGAAAAATTTTAATTTTTTTTTTTTTTTTATATGGAGTTTGGCAGTAAAAATTAATTTTAAGCGGAATTAAAATACTTTTTACTGTCAAACTTCATGTAAAAATATTTCTACAATTTTCTCCATAATATTATTGCTTTGCCTGGCGCTGTCACCTTGATTAACACAGTGCAACACGGAAAAAAATAACCATATACGCACACCACTACGTGATAAAAGACCAAAAAAAAGACCTCTGTCTCCCAGTTTTGCCCAAAGTCCTCCAGGTTTTTTTTATGGGCTCTCAAAGATGTGGGGCCTCGATGTCATTTTTGCAAAAAAAATGATAACTTCCTCAAGCTCATATTTTGCAAACCGTTTGAAATTTTTATATACTCTCTGAGGCAAAGTTGTAGCTCTTGTCATAAAGAACAATTGTAAAGAACAAATTGTGAACATATAAATTCAAAAAAACTTCATCTTCAAGGTCAAAATCGCAAAAAACTTAAAAAAATTCAAATTTTTTTACCTTTTTTACCCTGTTCAGGTCTATAGGTAGCAAACCGTTCAAAATTCAAGGAAACAATCCACTACAAAAATGAACCTAAGATCTCAGTAAACAACTTTCTAGAACATATGAACTTCCTAGGAATGATTCTTAACACCGCTTAGGTAGCGCTTAGGCAGCTAAAAAATTTTCGGGAAATTTTTCACTTCTTCGGCTACCTAAACGGTGTTAAGATTCATTCCTAGGAAGTTCAAATGTTCTAGAAAGTTGTTATTTTGCCATGACTTAAAAAATTACACAGTGTGTAATATGCCTTGTTTCAAACTAACCATATTGCAGTTTTTGCTTGGACTTGCCATTTAATAAACATATAGTAACAAAAATATCATTATCATGAAAATAGTTATGATTAAAACTACTATGAAATGTTTATTGCAGTCATATATTACTACAGGAAACATAAGATGGTTCTTGTAATCATACAAGAAACATGTTTTTTCTCTGCGTATATAATTAATTGCAATTATGTTTTTTTTTCAATTAATCAACAAAAAACGTGCTGCTATAATAACAAGTTTAACAATTAATTTTTTAAAAACTTTAATTCATTAAAAAATAAATTTACATATTTTATTTGCTTTGTTTCTGTTATATTTATTTAGTGCTGGATTTTAAGCTTGAGTCAGAATTGAATAGAAAATGTTACAATAGTTCAGTAATAAGCAAAGATATGACAAAGTAAATCAGAAATGTTACTCAGTTCAGTGTAAATCAACAGTTAATTGTTGATTTTCCATAGAATTTTTTTTTTCATAGAATTGTAACTCAAATTAAAATAATGCAACACACAAAAATAAAAACATATGCACTTTTGTTACCCTCAATTAAAACCCATCTTTCGCTATTAAAACTCTTTCCCATAATTATATTATCATTTCTAGAAAATTACAATTTTATTGGAAATTTAATTTCAGTTAATTTCTAGTTAAAAACAACTAAAATTTTCCATATTATTGGGTTTTTCTGTGGGAATTTCCATGCCTGAAATTCCGCTATTGATTTATTTTACTGATTACTTAATTGTTGCAATGACTTGTCATTACAAGGAATAATAATTCACTCAAAACAAGTTTTTTTATATTTAAAATTAAAATTAAAAAAAATAATGTGTTTAACTAGACATTAAATTATATACTAAAATGCTGATGCGTAAGGAAAATCCTAAGAGGTCTAGAAACTAATAAAATATTCCGGCTAAAAAACCCAATTAGAAAAACACTCAAGAGTATTTTTGCAACAAACAAGGATTCTCAGCACAAGATACTCTCTATTACTTTTAAAAATTAACGCTTGGGAAATTTTGGCGCTAGTGTATACCAGACTCTTTAAAAAAGAGCCATAAGAAATTTCAAATGTCTTTCTCTCTTTCGCTTTCACTAAAAAAAAAAATTAAAAGCTCTCTTATTATGCTTAACTTATATGTATGTATATGCGTACTTATTTATGCTTTCTCTCCCAATTATTTTGCATCTTCTTCTTTGTTTTTTATCCTGTTATTCCTTTCGTGTTGTATTCTATTGTCTTGTCTAAGCTCCCTGCCCTTGTTCGTTAATTATTTTTATTTTTTGTTGCCAATAACGAAATAAGAAAACAGTTCAACATGTCGTTTGGCTTTCTCTTTGTACTTTAAACGATTGTTTGTTTTTTAATTTTTGTAATTCTTTCCATTTATTTTTTATTCGTGATTATTCGTGTTTATTCTTGTTTATTAATTTTCATTTTCCTCAAATGTATGTTGACAATAGTATATTTGTGTGTTTTGCAATCGTTTTCCTTCTTTCTGTTTCTTCGTTTATTCGTAAAAAAGAAATTGTGATTATTTCTATTTTGGTGTCTGTTTTCTTGTTTTCGCCTTTTCTTTGCTCATGTTCGTTATTTTATCGTATTTTTATTTTTGTTTTTATTTTTTTTTTCTTGTGCCAAAACAGCCCAGTCAGCCGTTGAATGGTTTGATACCATTTTCTCGTCAGCTGTGTTGTCCAAATATTTATAGAAAATGCCGATACCAAAAAAAAGCCGAGCAAAAGAAAAGCGTATGAATAAAGTATGATATAAATAAAAAAAATAGCTTGAATATATTATATTGGTTACTAGTTATCCCCGGTGCGCTTCACTACACCTATCCACAAAATATAAAATAAACACTTGGAAGAAAAGTATGGCTAATCTTTAACTCGAAAACGCACACTATTCTCAGGACATAATTTTTTTAGTTTATATGTAAGGCACGATGCCCATCCAATCTGTATTCTGTTGGACAATACGTATCGACACGAAAACAATATTTTACTTTTTATGGGAGGTACCACTTCCGTTATCCAAATTCAGTCTATATTTTGCTAGATTATGCACATTATAATGAGGGCTACTTATTAAAAGTTTCCAGACTCTATCTATTGCAAATTTCTAGGTAGACGATAATACTTTGTGTGGAGGTACCAGTCCATTCCAGTCTGTGTTTTGTTAGACTATGCACATTAGTATGAGGGTTACGCGTAACAAGTTTCAAGACTTTACCTATTGCAGATCTCCAAGTAGACGATTATAATTGTTTATTTTGTATGGGAGGAACCACGCCCGCTATTTCCACCCAGCCTGTGTTCCGCTAAACTAATAAAGGGGTTTCTCTAGCTACTTAAAAAGGTGGGAGTAATCAATTTCTCATTTCGTAAAAACCAAGTTTGGTTATAATGAAGATTTAAAAAAAAAACAGGACACATAGGTGCACCCGTTCTTAGGTAATGCGATTTCCAACGAACAAACATTTGATTTTATTTATGTACTAGCTGTGCCCGTCACGTCGTGGGCATCCTGACTATGTTTTGCTCGATTTTACTTTGAAAGTAGTCCACACCATTTGTAAGGCTCTAACTTTTGTAGTGCTTCAGTTATGGTTTATTTATTTATATTATATAAAGGTACCCATCCCTCGCTAAAATTCCAAAATTTATAAAAAAAAATTTTTTTAAATTATTGTAAAGCTCTGTAAAAGGTGTTTAAAATTTTTAATAACATTTTAATTCCACAAAGTAAAAATACAAATCAAATACAAATCGTATTCAATTGGCGCCTAAAATTGCGCAATAGTATTTAAAACATCCCACTTTCAAAAATAAAACGTGTGTAACCGTGTTTAAAATATTCCAGTTTTAAACCGAACATTTCAGTACCTTTAAACCGGAAATTGCCTTTTTGTTAAAATCCATCCAGTGATGCAAACGCAAAAGGAGTTAATACTTTATTACATGTATAGATATAGACATAAATTTGGCGTTGTTAGTTAAAATTCAGTAGCAAGATGTTGACAATTATTGACAACTAACTGAATACACACTTATTAAAAAATATAAAATTAGGAGCATATTTTTAGAAGACTAATAGTTATTGCTTGTTTAATATACACTTGCTACCACCTTATTAACGAAAAAAAAATCAGCGTTCATTTCTTAAATAAAAAAAAAAACATTTCCTATTTATATCTTATTGTGCCCCACTATACAAATGTTTTTTAAAGCAGTGTTAACTTTTTTATGCATATGGCTATTAGTTTTGGAAGAATAACTTATAATTAGTTTACAACAAAGATTATCATTGAAATGATGAATAGCTATTTACAAAAATTTTTCTTGTACCTTTAAGCAGAATTTCCAACATACGAGAGTAAATCGATATGCATTTACAAAATTTTAAGCAAAACGGAAAACAAATTTCAACAAGGTAATTTTATAAACGATATTAATAGACAAAAATATTTTAATATACACAATGAAAAGTCTTTATTTCATGTTTTTAACAAACGATTGGTGGACTCCACTTTAGGTTTTTTGCAACTGAAAAAAAAAAAATGTATATCGTGGTGCTGTCAATAAATGATTCTACTTGAAGAGCCAAAACAAAAATTAGGTTAATTAGACAAAATTTACAGTTTAACTTCACTCTGATGATGATATTCATCGGGCATATGAAGTATATATATTCTGGATCCTTATACATAAAGAATTTGATTAAGCTATATTTTCTCTCCGTGATGATGTTGAAATATCAATTGCCAAAGCACTAGACAAGGTACAGTAAATACAAGCCCATCAATCTGCCAGGCATAGTTTCGAAAATTTTGAAATTGCAATTTAACAACATCAGACCATCCCATTGGAGGCTGCGTCCATAAAACCAAGCCTAACTATATTTTTTCACGTTATTTTAATTTTTTCGATTTTTATGACGCTCTTATGACTTTTTTGTTAATTAAATATTAGTCCATACAGATCTCTGGGGATCTTTAACCCCCTGCGAGAGCAACAAATTTGAAAAAAAAAAATTACAAAAAATTTTCAACAAAATATTTAACAATAATTTTCCAAAAAAAAAAATTACAAAAAATTTCCAATAATATTTTACAAAAATATTTTTACAAAAAAATAAAAAAAATTGCAAAAGAAAGTGGAGAAGAAGCAGTATCCTGATTCCAATGTAGGATATTTTTTCCGCAAAAATATCTTATTTTCAAGGGAAAGCTGATTTTTTACCGATTAAAAGATTTTTCAATCTTTTTGATAGCTATTTTAAGATATTTTAAATACGATTGCACAACAGATGGCGCTGTTTTAAAATAATGACAAAATCTGAATGGAAAGCGGGATATTTTAAACACGGTTGCGCAACAGATGACGCTGTGTTGAAATAATGATAAAATATGATTTACTTACTGCTAAATAGCCAATTGAATAAAATTTGTATTTGATTTTTATTTTCACTTTGTGGAATTACGTTGTTATTAAAATATTTTAAACACCTTTCGCAGAGCTTTACAATAATTTTTAGAATTTTATATAAATTTTAGAATTTTATCCAGGGTACCCAAATAACTAAGAGTCTTAAAATTTGGTGTGGATTACTTTCAAAGCAAAACCGAAAAAAATATTGTCAGGACACACACAACGTGTGTGAAAACAGATACAGGACAATATAAAAATAAAACATGACTTAAGTCTCAAAACGTCAACTTATTCAGAGAATTTGGCTTCCAGTGTGTTTTCCCAGTTTTCATCCTAGCTTAGCGAAGAAGGAAGTAACTACCAAATTCATAAGTTTGAACATATTTATGATTTTGGTAGATACTTATTTTTTTCCGGAAGACCTTAAAATAATAGAGAATTGTATCATGTGGTGTTTTGATCTAACGAAAGATTCTACTAAAAATTGTGTTTTTTATTTCTGTACAGACTTATTGACTTCCCCTCGCATTTCTAGCAATTTCTCTTTCTCTATAGTTTCCATAATTACAGCATATATCCAGGCATCAATTATATGTCATATTTTGTTTACAATTTCTTTGCTTTTATTAAATAATGTACTTAATTTGTAATTATATATTGTAACAACGATGTTGTTTTCTTAAAATATGAACAAGCAAAGTTTCAACAACAATTTTGTTTATAGCAAAGTTTCACAATATATTTAATTATATTTTCTAGTTGAGCAAAGTTATTGATTTTGTTGCTTCCTTTTTTTATTTTCTTCATCCTGTATTCTTTAGGTTCTTTTTATCATGACACATGTATTCTTTATAATGTTCCTTTATATCGACATTGTATTTAATATTCTAGTAACTTCCTTGTGTTTATAAAATTACAACTTATGTAATTTGAAATCTTTAAAGGGAGCATCGTAATAAAATATATAAAGAAAATAGCATATTCTTATTTAAGCGCATAATAGTTAGCTAGCGTCGCCTAAAATTACCATGTGTTTGAAAACATTATAGATTTTTATTCAACAAAAATAATTTTTCGATCTGCTTTAACATCTCTCTTGGCAGGCAAATTTTTCCCTGAAGAAAAAAATTTCTTTCTAATTATATGTTGACATAATTACATGAACCTTAAGCTTAAGTAACCTTAAACTCTTTTAGAAAAAAAAAAACTGCCAAATACATTTCACAATTAGTAGTTTATTTTCAGCCTCAAATATTTAGTAGCACCGCTAAGAGTCACCATGAACTTCAACTAGTTTAGGATCCTTTTGTCTTGGCATCTTTACATTCACGTAATAAGCGTAAAAAACAAGCATAATTAAAGTTTAATTAGGAAGTTGCAATACGCGTACAGTTGTATAAATAACTATACAAACACACAAGCTATATAACACATATAAGCAATATAACACATACACACATCTATAACTAATATAAAATAAAATTGCATAAAATATTGTTGGTAAAACGTATGAACATTTTATAACTAGCTATAATGTTATACAATGTATATCACAGTAGGTGAGTAGTTAAAACTTTCATAACTTTTGAAAAGAATAAAGAGAATAAAAAAGCACAAATGGAAGTTTTATTAACGACAAAGTAGAATCTAATAAACCCTAATTGACAAACGGATAAGCAGATAAAATGTCGCGTAGCCACTGAACGGGTTGTAAGGTGTAAGAGGAATAGGGTAACACCGTTCCTTAGATGCATTGAAATACAACTTTAAAACCATGGAGGGTTAAAAAAAATATAATGAAATTTCAAAAAAAAAAAAATGGCACAAGAACAATGAATGGTAGAAGGTAGAAGGGAAATAAATAAAAAAGAAACAAGAAATTCAAATAATTTTTTTTTCTAAATTTTCTTTTTGTTTAATACAACACTAATAATGAAACTTTTCGATTGTCTACAGAAAACACCCAGTCTGTGGCAGGAATCAAACCCAAAACCCCCACACTTATAGACTAGCGCGCTACCAATCAGTCTAACGAGGCACTCAATTAAAGACAGTGAAGTAGAAAAAACAGGAGGAAATTTAAATAAGAAAGCCATACCTCAAATAAACCCTCAATTGGTGTTCAATCTCGAGAATATTTCTGGCCCAGCAGACGGCGCACACTGTGGCCGTGTAGTGTATTTAATGGTCTTAAATCAAGGAGGTTGCGGAGCTTCATGAAATTTTGCACACATTTATTTTAAATTTTTTATGAATTTCAATTTTTTTTTTACAAAAATACGCCCACTTTTACGCCCACCTCCCATACAACTTAAATAGAAAATGCGGCATAACTTCCATGATTTTAAATATGTTAACTCAATTTTCATAAAACATTAATATTATAATTGTAGAATGACCTCCTGAAAATATGAACTTAATCCGCCCACTTTTACGTCCACCTCCCATACAAACGATATTTCGAAAATGCAATATCTTTATATGCAATATGTTTATTTTTCGCAAAAATGCATATAACATCTATTAAATGTTGTTTTGAAAATATGAAGAAAATCCGCCGACTGTAACACCCACCCCTCGTACAACTCCAATATAAAAATTTTCCATACAAATCAATCTACAATTTTGCCGTGTCTATACAATATATTTGGAATTTCTCAGCGTCTATTGCCTGACTGCAACTAATTGTGGATAATATAATTTTGAACCGAAGATTTCATTCTGGCATTGCTCTCCCCAAAGGTTTTCGTTGGACGTCCACGTTTACCATCCACTGTATCATCCACTACTTCATCAGTCAACGTATAAGAATGTGTTAGCCATTCTTCATTGTCATTAAAAAATCTTGATGAAGTACGCTGACTCTTGTTCCACTACTTTAAAAATTGAGACATAAATGTTTGTTTCAAAAACCGTCAGAATTTTTCTTGAGTTTTCTCGGACACTATTTTATAATTCCGAAAACTACACCAATTATAAGATCAATATCTTTTTTACGTTGAAAAACAATTTCCGAAAGCGTGCTGAAAGATATTTTTAGCTTTTCCATTGCTTATTATATAAATTGGCTTTAATTGCTTAATAAACACTTACTTATCACTATACCACTCTCAGATATAATATAAAAGAATGTTTATAACGGATAACGGAGTTAATTTTTAAGAGAAAAAATGTGAACAATGTTAAGTTATTGATTAAGTTATACGTAAAGCTCTTCATTTAATGTGTAGTAAGTTTACATTTAGATTTTTTGTTGTTTAGTCTACGTAAACAATGTACCGATATTACTTTGATAAATACTTTTGTGTACATTTGTTTTTGTAATCGGGACTCAAATTTAAGTTTTTTCTATATAGTACACATGCAATGAAATGCGTAAAATAACGCATAACGCATATTTTTTACTGTAATTTTTTGGTTTTTCATTGTTTTTTCGGTGGCGGGCAAATTGGGGCAGAATTTTTTTTTTAGTCTGTTAGCTGAGACTCTCAGCTTTAATTTGGTATAGGACTCCATGTGTCGCACTGCTTCGCACACAACTAAAAGTCTAACGGAAAATCATAAATGTTTTTATTTTTGGTTTAAAATATATTGTCAAAACAATTTTTTTTTTAATTTTTAAAAATTTTTTTTTTAATTTACATATAATGCTTAATGTCCATTTTAATTGAAAAAATACTTATAAGGTACATTCGGTGTATAGTTTATAAGTAACAGGCTTTTGAATATGACATAGAAAACTATCACATTTGGGACTTGTTCACATACTTCAAATTTGCGCTGCTCGGGACAGAAAACCAATGGAGATATTTGCATGAAATTTTTCACACATGACCTTTAGATAGTTTTTAACCATCTGTGCAAAAATCATCAAAATCGAAAAGCAGGTCCAAATTGATTTATTGCCGCAGTGCGGCGCACACTGTGGCCGTGTAGTGTATTTAATGGTCTTAAATCAAGGAGGTTGCGGAGCTTCATGAAATTTTGCACACATTTATTTTAAATTTTTTAAGAATTTCAATTTTTTTTTTACAAAAATACGCCTACTTTTACGCCCACCTCCCATACAACTTAAATAAAAAATGTGGCATAACTTCCATGATTTTAAATATATTAACTCAATTTTCATAAAATGTTAATATTATAATTGCAGAATGACCTCCTGAAAATATGAACTTAATCCGCTTACGTTTACGCCCACATCCCATACAAACGATATTTCAAAAATGCAATATTTTTATATGCAATATGTTTATTTTTCGCAAAAATGCATATAACATCCGCCCACCCCACCCCTCATACAACTCCAATATAAAAATTTTCCATACAAATCAATGTACAATTTTGCCGTGTCTATACAATATATTTGGAATTTCTCAGCGTCTATTGCCTGACTGCAACTAATTGTGGATAATATAATTTTGAACCGAAGATTTCGTTCTGGCATTGCTCTCCCCAAAGCTTTTCGTTGGACGTCCACATTTACCATCCACTGTATCATCCACTACTTCATCAGTCAACGTATAATAATGTGTTAGCCATTCTTCATTGTCATCAAAAAATCTTGATGAAGTACGCTGACTCTTGTTCCACTACTTTAAAAATTGAGGCATAAATGTTTGTTTCAAAAACCGTCTGAACTTTTCTTGAGTTTTCTCAGACACTATTTTATAATTCCGAAAACTATACGAATTATAAGATCAATATCTTTTTTACATTGAAAAACAATTTCCGAAAGCGTGCTGAAAGATATTTTTAGCTTTTCAATTGTATATTATATAAATTTTCTTGAATTGCTTAATATAAACTTACTTATCACTATACCACTCTCAAATATTATATAAAAGAATGTTTATAACGGATAACGGAGTTAATTTTTAAGAGAAAGAATGTGATCAATGTTAAGTTATTGATTAAGTTATATGTAAGGCTCTTCATTTAATGTGTAGTAAATTTACATTTAGATTTTTTGTTATTTAGTCTACGTAAACAATGTACCGATATTACTTTGATAAATACTTTTGTGTAAATTTGTTTTTGTAATCGGGACTCAAATTTAAGTTTTTTCTATATAGTACACAAGCAATGAAATTTTCGTATTTCTCGATCCCAAATTGGCACCGGCTTCGTGTACGAGTAGCAAAGAAAGAAAGAATGCACAGTTGTTTTTGCACGCGAAAAATAACGCATAACGCATATTTTTTACTGTAATTTTTTGGTTTTTCATTGTTTTTTCGGTGGCGGGCAAATTGGGGCAGGAATTTTTTTTTTAGTCTGTTAGCTGAGACTCTCAACTTTAATTTGGTATAGGACTCCATGTGTCGCACTGCTTCGCACACAACTAAAAGTCTAACGGAAAATCATAAATGTTTTTATTTTTGGTTTAAAATATATTGTCAAAAGAAATTTTTTTTTAAATTTTTAAAATTTTTTTTTTAATATACATATAATTCTTATTGTCCATTTTAATTGAAAAAATACTTATAAGGTCCAATCGGTGTATAGTTTATAAGTAACAGGCTTTTGAATATGACATAGAAAACTATCACATTTGAGACTGGTTCACATACTTCAACTTTGCGCTGCTCGGGACAGAAAAACAATGGAGATATTTGCATGAAATTTTTTACACATGACCTTTAGATAGTTTTTAACCATCTGTGCAAAAATCATCAAAATCGGAAAGCAGATCCAAATTGATTTATTGCCGCAGTGGCCACACTGTGCGGCGTGATCATTTTTTTTTTTAAGAGAAATAACACTTAGGCAATTAATGCCTATATTAATCGTTTTACTTCCTTTGGAAAGGGATAGTAGCAGATAAGACATATGGTTAGTGTGACAGTAAAGCTTCGCTTATCGCAACACTGCAATTGCACGTTATGATTATTTTTAGAACAGTGTTGCAGCGCCCCTGGTGCTATGTAGGCGTATTAGTTTAAAACCAGCATAGCCAATTTATAATTATTTTACTTTGCCGGTGGTAATACTGTAATAAAGAGAATTAATACATATCAGAAAGATTGATGTTGCCACGGCTGAGCATTGAACTTGTGATCATGCTTTAGTAGTCAACGTGCTAACCACTTGAGCTACAACACCCTCAATTACTGGCTTTAAGTAGGTATCAACTGGTGTCTACATCCAGTTTGGTCACCTCAACTTTTTAGAGGTCCCTAAGATTTATATTTTTTTATACTCAACAAACGTAAGTAGAAAAATGAGTATAAAAGTAAGACAGTATCAGGTAAGTGAATTATAGTTGTAAGGAATACATGAATTTCACATGGAAGATGGTGGGCCCAACAGATAACACGTCGAGATGCCTAGAAGTTAATAAATAAATATTTTTAAGAAAGCAGGAAAGTTATGTTGAGCAATAAGTTTTGTATATTCATCTTTTTTGTACAGCGGCTCAGCTAGGCCTTAACATAATTTTTATAAATACTTTGCTTGCTATCAGGCCAATAAAAAATAAAATTTTTCGCTTCATTTATTTGACGAAATTTCATTTGGTTCATTTTCCTAATTAGTATTGTCTACTGCCATCCTTAGTGGGTAGAGTTTGATAAAAACTTTGAGGCGTGGTAGCTTTCACACACCTTCTCAAGTAAATTTGCAATTAAAATCAGTCCAAAGATATTTCTTCTTCTAAAGCTTAAATTAGAGATTTTTCTTTCTGTTATAAAAATAAAAAATTTTAATAAAAAATAATAAGAAATTTTAACATCAATTTTATTTTTTTTTTTTAATTTACATTGAATTTTTTATTTCATTTTTATCTATTGCTTTACGATTGCATTTTATCTCGCTATTTATTTATTTTAAAAAATAATCTATACAAAAAATAATCTATTCATAAAATAATTCCTGTTTGTGGATTTTAATAATGGATTTTAACATAATTGTGTGAGAAGGTACCTTAGTATCCTGATTCAAATTTCTCCACAAAAATATCTTATTTCCAAAAGAAAGTGTAGAAAAAGCAGTAAAAGTTCACCGATTTTTTTTACCTATTTAAAGGTACTGCATACTTTATGGCATCTTTTATTTTTGAAAACCAGATATTTTTAGCACAGTTGCGCAACAGATGGCGCTGCGTTGAAATAATGACAAAATATGATTTACTTACTGCCAAATAGCCAATTGAATAAAATTTGTATTTGATTTGGATTTTGACTTTGTGAAAATACATTGTTATTAAAATATTTTAAACACCTTTAACAAAGCGTTACAATAATTTTTAGAATTTTAGAATTTTGTATAAATATTACAAATTTATCCAAAGATCAGGGCCGCCCCGAAGTTAGTAGGCCCCCGGGGCGAGAGTCAAGAAAGTCAAGAAATGTAAATAAAAAAGTTTTGTTTTCCCTATTTTCTGCACCCCGAAGCTGATGTTGATTACAAAAATATCTTTTTTGGGTAATTTTTGGATAATATTTATCAGCCTTGAATGGCAAGGGCCCTTTAAAAATCAACTCATTCTTTTCGTTATTATTTTTGAATTCTGTCCAAGACGAAGGATCTAAATTTATCCAGCCAACAGTTTTAGGAGAAGAATTAATAATTAATATCGTTTTGTCAGCTTCATGCTCATTAATATTTTCGTCATTAGAATCTGAATCTGGTATTACTAGCATTTCAACTTCATTAAGTGTACTCACGTTCACTGATGACAGCCTAGAACTAGAAGGAGCAAAATAGGAAGTGAGCTTTAGGACCTTCTTAAGAAGTACTTCAGTCGTTGCCTCCTCTTACTAAGTGAATCTTTGTGCTCCAGACATTTTTTTAAACATGATGGTAAAAATTTATTCAGTTCGTAATAATTCTACTGAATGTTTATGGTATGGTAATTGGTAATTTCATATATATATTTTTTTTCTTTAAAAGAGAAGTACCACTCAGGCAGAAATACCTACATTAACTGTGGTACTTCCTTAGGAAAGGGATAGTAGTAGATAAGACAGATGGTTAGTGATAGTAAAGCTTCGATTCTGGCAACACTGCAATTGCACGTTATGATTATTTTTAGAACAGTATTGCAGCGCCTCTGGTGTTATTTAAGCGAATTAGTTCGAAGCAAGCATAGCCAATTTATAATTATTTTACTTCGCCGGCGATTTAGTGCTATGTGGTAATACCGGCGTAGGAGGGCGCTGTGATATGCATTATTATAAAGAAAAATTAATACATATTAGAAAAATTGATGTTGCCACGGCTGAGATTTGAACTCGTGACCATTGCTTAGTAGTCAACGTGCTACAGCACCCTCAATTTTCATATATATTATTGTTTTCGTATTTTTTCTTTATTACTTTTTTGTGGGCAATGAAAGAACTAATACTAACTTTTCAATGGCTAGCCGTTTTTAATTTGCACACTCGCCGGCGTCTTTGGACGGTTCATCGTACTTTTGAAAAACGGGGCGATTGCCCCGGTCGCCCTGCCCTTGGGGCGGCTCTACCAACGATAAGTAACTTTCCATAAAGTAAATACGTAATAGTCTTAAAATTTGGTGTGCATTTACTTTTAAAGCAAAATCGAACAAAATATTGTCAGGACGCACACAACGTGTATTGGCACAGCTAGTAATTTATAAAATGGGTCGTTTTTCATATCCAATGCTTTAAAAATAATCTAACAAATTATTATGTGTTTTATTACAAGGTATATTTACATACCTCACTTTATATTTTTTAATTTATTTCATAATAAAATTTTATATTTTACAATGTTATTTTTAAATTAGACAATAATATGGTTCTAACATAACAATATTATTATGTCTATAATAATATGGTTTGAGTGCAAAAATGTCATTTAGTCATAATATATTGATCTTAGATTATAGTTACCTCAACCATGTTTTTTTCTTTGCGTGTAGAAATGTCCTATAACAGTTTTATTATATACTAAGGGTATTTCGGTTACGAAAATAAAATTGAAGCCCTAATGCACTTGCTTTAGTGGAATAGTTTTTGAGTTATACGTATACGAGTATATATATATACATATATGATACAAGCTTCTGTTTTTGTTACTAGAATTAATGGTGTATTACACTAATACTTCGATGTGTAACAAACAAAATCAAAAACTAAATATAACATACTTCTTGGTAGTTTTTGTAACATCGAGAGGGTGTATGTTGGCATTAAGTCTTTATAATTCATACAGTATGTAAAACATACGCTTGCCTTGACTTGACACAGTCTTGCATTTATGCATGCACGCCAGAATAGTAAGTAGGTATAGGGTTTTCTAATAGAAATTGATAGATTTTAACATTCCATTGCAGTATTTTATATTTTATGTTTTAATTTTTAAAAATTTCTTTTATTTATTATACATTTATCAAATAATACATTCTTCAAAATTATCAAACTTTATAATTGAATTAATAAAAATTTTTAAAAGAATTCTATTCATTAGCCATTCAAAGTCACTATTATTAAATGACTTCAATGTAAATGCTAAGCTTTTCTAATGGTTTATCCTTTTTGGAAAATCCTTTAGTACAGCAAGCTGCTGTTTCAATTGTATGCATGTGTTATAATAAAACTGCAATTGCCATAGTTGATGCTGTTATTACCACTACATATAACCATATTTAAAGTAGCAGCACAATACTTCCAACATTGAGCGCTTTTAGTTGAGTCCTTTTGTAAAGCACTAGTAGCTGAAATTGCAGTGTAGTAGCTTTTAGTTTAGTAAAAAGCTTTATACAGCCTCTAGTGTTAAACTAAATTTGACGATGTAGGTGAATAATTAGTTCTGTTCAAATCGTAAGTATTTTTAAATTTTATTAAAAAACAATTTTTATAATAATAGTTGAACTAAAAAATTAAATCATGTTACCGAAGTGATAAATAATTTAAAACATGAAAATAAAGCTTACAATTCTAAAAATTGTTTTAAATTATTTAGCATTTCGGTAACCTGATTTAATTATTTACTTGTTCTCAATCAATTCGTCTATATTTTTATACCCTTGACCACAGGTGGAAAGGGTATATATTAGTTCGTCATTTCGTGTGTAATTTCCACAATATACATTTCCGACCCCATAAAGAATATATATTCTGGATCCTTTTACAAAGAAAAGTTGATTAGATGATGTCCGTCTGTTCTTGTTCGGGTAGTAATGTCATTTACCAAGGCACCAGACGACATACAGAAGATTTAAGCCCACCAATCTACCAGGCAGAAATTCGAATATTTTAAGATGGCAATTTAGCAACATCACCACGCCCACCTATATTTTTTCACGTTTTTTCGGTTTTAATGATTCTCCTATGCTTTTTTTTAAATAAATATTAGACAGCGACAGCGGTAGGTCGCAAGGTGTGCATGCAGATCTCGGGGGATCAATAATCCCCTGGTAGTGCCGATTTTGTGTTTACTTTTAGGTTGGTAAGGTTTTTCTTCTTTGATTTGTATGAAGGCCTTTATAAAAAGCAATACATATATTTAGACTAATAGACCTACAGGTTGTAGCTAATAGACCCACACAAGGAGCAGGAAATAGGCCCATTTTGGTCAATATGAGGAAATTTATTTTAAAGATTTTTTTGCTTTAGTCTGACCATTCTAACGCATTATATATTGCAATCTAAATTTGTAAAAAAATTATCTAAAAAAATTAAAAAAAAAAATTTTCAACAAAAATTTTACAAAAAATTTAGAAAAAATAAATATTATAAAAAAAAAATTGAAAAAAAAAATTAAAAAAAATTTTTTTGTAAATATTTTTATAAAAAAATTTTCAAACAAAATTTTACAAAAAAATTTTCACCAAAAATTTTCAAAGAAACTTACTATGGTTAAGGGTATATAAGATTCGGCGTGGCCGAATATAGAATTTTTACATTGTATTTTCGCATAAGTCATTCCTGAACCAATTTTTATTAATTGTAAGATTTTGTTTTTAGATTAGGTCCATTTTATTATCTTATATTTTTTTTTCTTTTTACTTTTAGTCCTAAGATTCGAGCACTTTTTGTTAGTTCATGTATTTTGAAGTTGCAAAAAAAAATAGATTAGGTCCATTGAAAAAAAATTATAATTGTTAAAACTAAAAGGTGTCCCCATACCCGACACCTGATTTTAACGTATTTTTTAAACGTAAAGTTCAGTCATTTAAAATTTACACAAAGTACGTATCACCATAAGGCAGGAAATGGTAAAAAAAAAATAAACTTAATATTAAAGAGTCACACCCATATGTAACGTAAATTTATGTATATGGGCTTATGCTTAAAAAAATATAGTGTGTTCCTATAGGTGATGTAATTTGTTAAATACGATCCCATCATTTTACCTTTTGAAACATTATAGCAGACACTTCAAAATTACACAGAATAGGTATTAATATGTTCTTAAAATTAAAGGGTGTTTACTAATTTCTTCTTCAAATTCTGTAACGCTTACTAACGTTTATCAGTACTGTCGAAAGGATTTTCTTCTTCAAAGAAAAACTGAAAACGGCTTTATTTTCTAAAGCTCTCCTGCAGAATTTTTTACATTACGGTTGTCCAAAATTGGATTCGATTTGTTAAATTCACCCTTTCAGAGAAGACCAATATTGCAGAAAAACTGGAGTAGGTGAAGTCGAACATCACTGTGCCAGGAAAGTTTTATTAAGCTAAGTTGGTTTAAGTTATTAAGCTAAGTTGGTTTTTAATATACTAAGGGCAGATACTAAAAACACTTGCACATTTTATATTAGAAATTTCATTTCGATTTTGGTACTTATTTTATGGGATCTCGATTTATATCTGTGAGACCTCTTAATGTTGGCCATTTGGATCTTTTGATCCTTAATGTCATAACATCAGAAAATATTTCAGCATGTCTTGGAGATAAAAGGGTCCTGTAGTCGCTTCTTAATGCAAGTTAATCAGCACTTGATAATGCTACTGAAAAATGTGATTTCGCTCTCCCTTTCTTTTTTAACTGGTGTACCCACTATGGTACACCACTTATCCTAAAATGGCTTTGGTGTTCCCCATATAGTATGTGTTTTTTTTTTTTGTGCACATAGTTCAACTTTTGACCTGCAATAGATAAACGCATGAAATTTACTCAGAGCATTTAATTCTTTGCCCGCTACAATAAAAAGCAGTGAAAATATAAAGTTAAAAAATATTTTCAGCAATTAAAGGAAGAGGTAATTTTCTACATACGGTGACAAACTTAAAAAAATTAATGAGTATCACCATACAAGACATAATTTTGAAAGTTAATATTTACGGATTATGCCCATTTAAATTTCTGGTTTAGATTTAATACCCATCGATCTGTCGGTTTTTTTTTTCAAGAGTCATTTAATTGTAAACCAAATAAGAATTTTATAATTTTTATTTTAATTTTAATATTTCAACTTTTAACATAAATTTTATTTTTAAAGTTAAAACATTTATAAGTTGCAATTTTTTTGATTTTTGGCAAAAAAATCTCTGAATCGTAAAAAGCAATCGTTATGATTCATTACAGAAATGTGAATTACTTGCAAAAGTAGGTTGATAAGATTTATATATCTTTATATTTATATATCTTATCAACTTTTTTAAATTTTAAATAAAATAATTTCTTATCAATATATATGTAAGTGTTAAAAGGCTGATAAAACTTATTTACTTATTTTTGTCATTCAAGTTCTTTTCTTATAGGAAAAAAAAAATAAAAAAAAATTTATTTTCCATAAAATTGCAATTTTCAATGCACTTCGAAATATTTAGTTATCGTTGAATCATCAAACAGTTAAGTCAGTTAGAAAACGCACGAGCTAAAATATTTTTATTAACAATGGCTCCACACTGCTATCAGTGTCGACCTCATTATGGACTTCCAAGTCATGGATTACCACACAATGGCCCACCACATCATCACGGACCGCCACATTACGGCCCATTGCATCATGGCCTACCACATCATGGCCCACAACATCATGGTCCGCCACATCATAGTCCGCCACATCATGGGCCGCCACATCATGGTCCGCCACATCATGGTCCTTCACATCATGGTAAGCCACACCATGGCCCGCCACATCATGGCCCGCCACATCATGGCCCGCCACATCATGGCCCGCCACATCATGGCCCGCCACATCATGGCCCGCCACATCATGGCCCGCCACATCATGGCCCGCCGCATCATGGCCCTCTGCATCGTCATAGTAGACCTCAATATGGACATTAGCACCAATAAAAGGCAAAGTTTAAATTGAACAAAGAATTGTATAGAAAAAATGTATTAAAATATAAATATTCATAATTTATTTATAAGTGCTCTTATGCAAAAGAAATAAAATCTTAAAGAACACTTCAAGTAAACTTTATTTCTTTTGCATAAGGGCAATAGTATTTATCAATAAAGATAATAAATTTAATTAAAACTCAAACGTAAAATGTATTATAAACAGAAAGATATATCTTAGCAGAAAGTATATATATATATATATATATATATATATATATATATATATTGTATATTGTATATCTATACATATAATAAAACAGTAACTCACTTCCGGTCTGCCTGTCTGCCTACGTTAGCGTAACGCAAAAACTACTGGATGGATTTTAACAAAAATCGTAACATGATATAGTATCCTGATTCCAATATAGGATACTTTTTTTCGCAAAAATATCTTATTTTCAAGAGAAAGTGGATAAAAGGATAGAATATAGGCCGATTTTTTTACCGATTTAAACGTACTGCATACTTTCCGGCATCTTTTATTTTTTAAAGCGGGATATTTTAAATACGGTTGTACAACAGGTGGCACTGTTTTAAAATAATGACAAAATATGAATTGAAAGCGACATATCTTAAACAGGGATGAATACCTTTATATAAAGTAAATATGTATACGTGAAGCACTTCCTCCCGGGGGTTCCAATTGTCATTGCACTACATTCTCAAATGCCTTGACGCGGTTCACTCGGGGAAAATAGGGGCACCAGACGCTAGGGTTCCTAGAACCTAAATCTGGAAGAAAAGGTCTGTGTGTTAAAACATACGGGTCCTCTTCCGACCAGTTCCCAAAGGACTGGTACCACGGGAATCGGTAGCCCTACAGAGAGCCTATCCTCTCTGTGGTTGGTTGTTAGTGAAGTCCTTTTCGGGGATAAACGTGGTGGTTGTGGTTTAAGATCGATTTATGTAGGTATGGTGCACGGTCGATCAAGTGTGCTGTTTCACTCTCAACAGACGGAGTTTGGATAGTCTCCAAACCCCTAAGCAAGGGGCTATAATATAGATCTAGGCTTGTCTTGGATTAGGCATGCCATATTATATAAATTGCTACTCATTGTGACTGTATCACACACAAATTGCGATTGGTGGCAGTCGTAAAGTGTTGTTATACTATACAATGGGGGCGCTAGTCTACGCTTAAGTTTCACTCGGTGGTAAGACCATGATGTTAATCTGTATCACGAATATGTGAAGCACTATAAAAGTAAGAATCTTAAAATTTGGTATGGATTACTTTCAAAGCAAAATCGAACAAAATTTTGTCAGGTCGCACATAATACATCTTTTAGCATTTTATTTAAATAATAGACTTATACATTTTCCATTTCAAATGATTTTTCTTCCCTCTCTTCACTCAATTAACAGCTTAATTTAAAATATTAATTATAACATTACACTTATAGCCACTTTAATTGGCATTTACTAACATAAGCCTTTTGCCATTTCTTATATTTTTCAGATTTGTAGTTTCTATTTTACACAACAAAGTAAACATGCAAATCACCACAAAAGCACTCAAGTCTAAAATTAAGGATAATCCTTAAGTGTAAAATGGAAAAGGCCATAAGTAAAGCAACATTAAAAAATAACATACTCAAATCGGTCTAAAATTATGCAAAACAAAAAAAAAAAAATAATAATAGAAATAGAAATAGAAAGAGAAATAAAAAAAACTAACTTGGAATAAACGACATTATAACAGCTCATGAAATCGTTACAATACCGTCACAATGGCAGGCTACAACAAAACTATCACGTTAATATATATAACTCAACAATGTCATAAATCTAAAATTCAACAATGACACATAACTACTACAAGTATTAGTAGTATACGAGTACATGCAAGTGGGCTAAGACCCGCTACGAAAATCAAGTTAAAAAACGTTAACACTAAATTTAAACGTTGTTAGGAAAATCCTTTTTTTTTTGCAAAAATAAACAACAGGCTAAGAACCTAAAAGTAGGCTTTAAAATTTACTTTAGTTAGTTTGCCATTTGATTTGTTTTTCCTTTTTCCTTACTGAAGTAAGTTGACACTCCTTATAATATTTTTTTGTTCTTTCATTTCTATTGCTTCATTTCCTTTGTGAATATCAAACATGCAAACATTTTTCTTTTCGCTGGTCAAAAAAATAAAACAAAACAATTTTTGCGTGAAATTTAAACATTTTCACACACCAGCACTTTTGTTTTATTTAGTTTTTTTTTCTCCTCATAGTTATTATTAAAGCGTTTTTTTATTAGCATACAGGCCTACTTTTTTTTAGCATTTGTTGTAAATCCACCTTATTATTTTATATGTTCAGCTAACATTCAAATGTAAATTATTGCCCAAATAGGTGCCATCCACTAGGCAATAGAATTTTATTGCCTAAAAATTGGCAATCATTATTTTTTTGCTTATAAAATGACAAGTATTAAAAAATATTTAACTATATGGAAAATTTTCAACAAATGTTGCAACAACATGCAATAATCTTTACGCATATTAATTAAAAAAACAAATACTTTTTTTAAATTGGCCTGTTATTCGAATAAAAATATTCGAATAAAAATATACGAATAAAAATATTCGAATAAAAATATTCGAATAGAAATGTATACATATACTTACATATATTCAACTGTTGCACAAATTTTTATTTAAAACCAAACAATATTTAGTTTTTTTTTTAACAGTACTGTAGATATATTAAGGACACCAAATGCATTCGATTAATAGCTTAAAAAATAATACTTCATAATTTAATTTTTTTTTTATCTCAAATACATAGACAGCACACAAAACATTACAAATATTTAATTTCAAAATAAAACTTAATGTTTATTCGAATAAAAATTACCGATTAATCGATTAAAAATTTTATATTACACTATTAGAAAATTCTTCCACAGATATTCTAAATAAAAATATATTTTTATATGAATTAAATAAATGTTTTATTCGAGAGATATGCAAACAACGTAACTATATGGAAATATTTTCACAATTTTAAAAACAACACGCAATAATGTTTGCATATGTGAACGCTCACAAATGTGATCAAGATTAACGCCGTCTTATCCGACGGTGGTCTTACCACAGAGTGAAATAAAAGTATATACTAGCGCCCCCATTGTGTAGTATAGCAACACTCCGCGATACGATGGCTGCGAGGCCATTGATATCGCAATTATGTGTGATATAGTCACAATGATTAGCAATTTATATAACATGGCAAGCCTAAAAGGCGAGCCTAGAATCTATATTATACATTCTTGCTTAGGGGTTGGAGACTATCCAACTCCGTTCTGTTGAGAGTGCAACAGCACACTTGATCGACCATACACCATCTCCACATAATTCGATATTAAACCACAACCATCATGTGTAACCCCGAAGGGAACTTCACAAATTACCGGTCACAGACAAAAGCGGCTCTCTGTGGGGCTACCAGTTCTCATGGAACCAGTCCTTTAGGCACTGATATCACAGACCTTTTCTTCCAGATTCAGGGTTCCGTAACCCCTAGCGACTGGTGCTCCTATTTTCCCCAAGAACACATAGTCAAAGCGTTTGGAATATGCAGCAGTGACATTATTGTACCCACGGGGGGTGTGACCGCGCACAGTGAAAAGGATCTAAGGGTAGTTTGACAGATTTTTTTTTTTTGTAAATTGGGAGACTCGAATGGGAGTAATCCTGGACCCCGCCAAAGACGTGTCTTAATTATGGTACTTCTGGATTTAAGTAAAGTACAGAAAAACTTATACAATTTTTTGAAAACTTTGAAATCATTCAGTGAAGCGTTTTAAAGGGTAAACCAACTTTATTTTAATTGGGGTAAAATTTTGTGGGAACTCGAATGGAATTGGTACCAGAATCGGATTTCTGGGGTCGAAAAATTACTTTTTCAGTGTGTAATGTGAGTACCGAAACATCTCTTTTATCGGTAATAACAAGTATGTTAATAGAATTTACACTCGCTTAAAACGTAAACTTTAAACGGTTCTACTGTAACATTAACTTTTTTACCCTTAGGCCCCTTTATATTTGCGCATATGATTTTCAGAAATAGTAGCTTTGACTAGAATTGTTTTAACCGAATAAATTGTCCAACAATGAAATTAATTTTTTTAATTAAAAATTATATCTTAAATAACATGCAATGTTTTTTTTATTTTAATAGGAATTTTAAAAATAATATTATTATAGTATTAATTCTTATTCGAATTAAAACCTTCGATTATTCGAATAATAATTTATTTTTATTTTAGATTTTTTTTTCATAATTTTTAAAACTTATAAGTAATTATTTATAAGTATTTAAGAATAATTATTATTAGTAGGTTTATAAAAAAACAAAAATATTCGAATAATCGTAATTAACACATCGTATGAAAAATTTTCCATAAATATTTAAACAACCAAATATGTTTTCATATTTAGTATTAAAATAGAAAAAAAATTTAAAAAAAAAATAGTGCTGATGACGGACATGGCTGTTTAGAAAATGTGCATTCCGCTCGAGAATAAAAACGAACTTAAGCTTGATTATAAAATTTCATTATATGTATATAAAATTCTCAAAACCAAAATTTATTTAGCCGAAAAAAATATTTAACCGATAAAATCTATTTTTTTCGATTAAAAAATTTTTCTAATAACATGCCACATTTTTTATGAAAAATTCAGATATGCTTTAAATTTTTATTTATATTAAAAAAATTTCGAATAATTGACTAAAAATCGATAGAAAGATATTCATTCATACAAAAGTGTCTAATTAATCGATTAAGTGTTCCGTTTACCTATAACTTATAACACATTTTATATGAATTTAAGAAATAGGATGATTACGACTAGGTTTGTAATTCGAATAAAAATTTTTTGTAGTATCGAAAAAAATCCCAGCAATATGAAAAATAAATTATAATCATAGAATTAGAATTATTACGGCTTGAATTGACGCTTTAAGACTAGATTATTCGTTTAAAAATTAATAATTTATCGTGAATTTAAATCGGTTTTGCAATTACACAAATAACATGAAACCGAAATTAAAAAAAAATAAATTCTAGGACCGGAGTTGTCATTTGAAAAAAATTAAATTTATTCGATTAATAAGTTAAAAGCCAATTCTTTTTCGCTTCAATAATGTACTTTAATAATATTTTATTTAATAAAATATTAATTAAGCAAAAATATTTAATAAAATAAGTTTTATAGGAATTTTTGAAAAAAAAATAATATGGTGGTTTGTTTTATTCGAATAAAATTTAATCGATTGAAAAATTATAACTATTTATTTCCTAAATATTCAAACAACAAGCACTATTTGCTTTATATACATATTTTAAATTATGGATTTTATGACTACCTTTATTATTCGAATAAAAACTATTCGAATAATTTAAAGAAAATTAATAATTTTAATTTTTTTATAAATGACATGTTGCCATTTTTATACGAATTTTAGGAATTGATATATTATAGCCAATATTGATAATCGAAAAAAGGTTTTTGGATTAGGCAAGCAAATTAATTAAAAATATTTTAAATAATTTACCATGTAATGCATGAAAGCTACTCTATAAAAATTATAAAATAAACAAAAAAATTAAATTTAATGGTTTTAAGATTTCTTGTAGTGCACACTCTTTCTCTTTTTGCAACCATAAACAATATGTAATGCTTCAATTTATTTTCCTTTAAACACCTTTGACTTCTGTATTTCTATTAAACTACTTCATTCTAATTTGCCCCCTTCTTATAGTTTTCCGTTACTTAAATCAAGTGTATGAAAAATTAAAGTAATAAAAATTACATTTAAATGGCAAGAAATAGAAACGGATAACAACAATTACCTGCAAGTAGCATTAATAAAATGGCACAGTAAAATCTACAACTCATGCTATTCAACATATAATACCAGCAGACTTTAAGAGTGGTGTTGCCTGCATAAACAAATCCTTTAAATATCAAAATCACAACAATTATAGAGCGTGTGTTGGTGTAGTAAATTACAGGCAAACCAGCCAGCCAGCCAGTAGTTGTAAGAAGTATAAAAGTCATATGGCAAAACAAACCATCATAATGTACAATTTACTTTCATATTTGCTACTTTAATATTTAACTAAGCCTAACTTTATGCAATAGAGTTTATAACGAGACGACACATTGTTACAATACACACAGCCAAACGTACAGACAAACAAAAACAGAATTTTATTAAAAACGCAAGCAAATGTCGTGCACGTTTAAACTGACGTTATTTCTTGAAAAGGTTTTACCCCATTTCCGTTCTTTTAACCAACTTTTTTTGTGATTGTTTTGTTTTCTTTTTTTGCGTGTTGTGTGTGTGTGTGTTTTTTTACTGTACATATGAACAGTCGAAACAGTTGTTGTTTAAGGTTGTTTGTATGCATAGGAGTGCGCTAAAATGTGTTAATAATGACTAAGAAATGAATGTGTTGTGATTTAATTTTTAATCCAGGGATGTACAAATTGTAATGAAGATTTTATAATAAAGGCTTAGGCTAAAAAGGGCCTTAAAAATATTAAATAAAAAAAATTAATAAATTAAATTTTCTTTATCTATATAAAGCGTGATCTATTTCGAGGTACTTTTTTCAATAGCCTTTTTTGACAGTTCACCTGTGAGTTGTGTCATGCCGTCTTGTTATTTTTGTTTAGTATTGTTTGGCATTTCATTTCATTTTGGAAGGTCTTACGCTTGAATAGCTTCCGTATTGGGCTCTTGAAAAGTTCCAAGAAGATCCGACGTTTTCGAGGCGAATTTTGTTTAGAGATGAGGCCCATTTCTGGCTCAATAAGTAGGTAAAAAAACAAAATTGACGCATTTGGGATGAAGAGCAACCTGAAGAGATCACTGATTCAAGAGCTGCCACTTTATCCAGAAAAAACAACGGTTTGGTGTGGTTTTTGGGCCGGTTGAATCATCGGACCATATTTCTTCAAAAATGATGCCGGTGCGAACATAACCGTCAATGGCTACTGTTATCGTCCCACGATAACCGACTATTTGATGCCTGAAATTGAAGCTCGTGATCTCGGCGACATTTGGTTTCAGCAAGACGGCGCCACTTGCCACACATCGCATCAATCATAGATTTATCGAGACAACATTTCGGTAGGTACATAACTTCACGTTTTGGTCCGGTCGATTGGCCACCACGATCGTGTGATATCACACCGTTAGACTTTTTCCACTGGATCGATTTTAACAATATTTTGTGAGAAGGCACCTTAGTATCCTGATTCCAATATAGGCCACAAAAATATCTTATTTACAAGAGAAAGTGGAGAAAAAGCGGTGAAAATAGGCCGATTTGTTTACCGATTTAAACGTACTGCATACTTTAAGGCATCTTTTATTTTTGAAAGCGGGATATTTTAAATATAGTTGCAAAACAGATGGCGCTGTTTCAAAATAATGAGTACCTCATTTCCTGTCTGTCTTTTAAAGGGCTTTACAAAAAATTTTTGAATTTCAGAATTTTATATAAATTTTGGAAATTTATCCAGGGATGGGTACCTTTTGTATAAAGTAAAGTACCTAAGAGTCTTAAAATTTGGTGTCGATTACTTTCAAAGCAAAATCGAACAAAATATTGTCAGGATGCACACAACGTGTATAGGCACAGCTAGTACTTTATTATATATATTTATAAAAAAGATTAAATTATATTTAAAACGTAATTTTTTTGCAAAATTCATCATTAGATACTCCATCGTGAAACTCTAAGATTTTTTGTTGAACGTTTTGTTAAACGATTGTATTTCAAAGGCCCCCTTCACCTTTTATTCCTTTAGTTAGGTTTTTAGATATAAATATAAAAACCATACCATCGTGATTGTGATGATGGTGACAGTGACGACGAAAACAACGACGTACTGTCAGTTTTACAGGATTTAAAAGGGAAATGAGAGTTCCGTTTTGACAGTTTAAGGTTTTTTTTCGTTTCAACTTTTCCAGGCATTGTGGCTGCAACTAACATTTCTACAACTTTTAACAGAACAACAGTCCCAGTTTTATTAATGTGTATAAAAATAAATGCATTTTTTTTTAAATATGCCGCATAAAAACAATAACATTTGTTTAGTAATTTAGTTGAGTTGATTCAAGCTTTCTTTTATTTACAATAACAATTTTTGAACGAAAAAAAGGTAAAGCCACACAACGGTGTTACCAACGGACACTTTAAATGATGAAGTTTTCCTACTTTTCACGCTTTTTCTTGAGAGGGTTTGTTTTTAATTTTTCTTTACAAAATTCATTTTACCTTTTCCTTTCAATGAGGATACATTCATCCTTAAAAAGGGTTATCCCGTTTGAAAAAAGGGTTTCTATTATGTCGTATCCAATTCCTTGAAATCCTTAGAGTTTAACTGACAATTGTGAAGTAAATTTAGACTGCGATGGGGGTAGTAAAATATATATAATAAAAAAAAAAATATTGCATAAAATATTACAGGCGTGGTTTAAAAACTTTTTACTCCTTTTCAGTTTGGGCTAAGCAATTGCAATTGGGGTGTGTGTTGGCAAAAATGTCAGCTTCGTTGAAATTAAACTGTTGTTTTGGTATCTACAATATGCGTGTAAGTTGTTATTTTCCGCCTGCTGTTTATGTTAAAATATTTCTTAACTTTTTTGCAGTTTTAAATAACTTTTACATTTTAGTTTCTTTTGAAATTAATGTTTTCATAATGTTTCTTAGTGGAAAAAGGTCTAGGAAATGCACCATTGGTTAGGAAGTGAAACTAGCGAAGGAGACGGCAAAACACTGAAAGAAATTGCAGCACTGCAGAAGTATATTCGCACATAAAAGAAATATATTGAAATATTTATGAATTTCGTTATTAAAAAAGTGTAGCATTTGGCCATATAATAGCTAAAAGATGGGTTTCGATATACCACCAAATCGAATTCTTTGCAATCCCCTATTAATTAATTTTGTTATTTACTTTCTGTATCTATACATATAATAAAACAGTAACTCATTTCCTGACTGTCTGTCTGTCTCCGTTCGCATCACATAAACACTACTGGATGGATTGTAACAAAATTTATCTTAACAAAAGGTACCTTAAGCTGGGTTCACCCATTTTGTTTCCACAATAGTTTTTGTCCGGAAAAAACAATTTTTTTTATGTAGTTTGACATTTTTATCAGAGAATTGGTTATTCTGTCCGTAATTTTTGTCCGGACAAAGTATAACTGAGTTGCCACCAAATATAATTCTTGAAAAAAAAGCTAAATTGAGTTGCATCATCATATAGTGTTTGCTTAGCATGCAATTGAGCATTTGTTTTGTTTGTTTTGATTAATTGAAAATAAATGAAAAAAAATGTTTTATTAAACAAAATATTAAATATAAAAATATGTAACTTTATACCAATTAATTTGATTTGTTTAGTTATTTATTTCCTGTGGCAGCTTTGTTTACCCGGACAAATTTTTCGAAATGAGTAAATCGTGCTGCAGAAAACTCTCAGTAAAAAATTTTTGTTCAGACAAAAGTTTTGTTCAGACAAAAATTTTTGTTCAGACAAAAGTTTTCTTCAGACAAAAAATTTTTACTGAGTGTTTTCCTGATTCCAATATAGAATTCTTTGCTTCCGCAATAATATCCTATTTCGAGGAAAAACCTGGTTGCGCAATAGATGGCGCTGTTTTAAAATAATGACAAAATATGAAATACTGCAAAATTGCCAATTGAATAAGATTTTGTATTTTTTAGATGGAATTTTTAGAATTTTTAAAAATTTTTGAATTTCATCCTTATACAAATTAAAGATGTAAGAGTCTTAGCAACAGCAACAGTTATACATCTTCAAGACTCTAACTATTATGGTTCCAGAGATAAAAGGCGCTGACAGACGGACGGACAGACATTGTAGCGAAAACAATAGGGTTACGTTTTTACCCTTTGGGTACGGAACCCTAAAAAAGGAACGCGGAAAAAATCATTATAATATTGTTTATCTAGAAGTCAAAAGCTATCATCTGATGCCACCATATGAATATCGAGCATATATTTAAGCTATAGGGGTTTCCTCAATCTTAACTCCTTTTTTTCGCATTTTGTATTAAAAAATGAAAGTGCCCTTTTTCAGTTGGGCACAAAATGTGTTTATAAAAATTTTTCATTTAAAGTTTGATGCATAGAGGCGCTGTCAAATTTGGATGCAGATCCACTTTTTTATCGGAAAATTGTGTTCAGCGATGAAACTCATTTCTGGATACGTCATTGAATGGCTACGTGAACAAGCAAAATTTGCCGAATTTGATGTGAAGAGCAGCCAGAAGCATTGAAACAACAATGCACGGTTTGGTGTGTATTATGGGCCGGTGACATCAATGTACCGCACTTTTGCAAAGACGTGAAAAATAGGAACGTTACTGTGAATAGCGAGCGCTGGCGTGTGATGATTATTATTTTTTATCATTATATTATCATTTTATTTTGCCTGAAATTGAAGAACTGCACTTGGCTGACATGTGGTTTCAACAAGACGGTGCTACAGGCCACACAGCACGCAAAACAATGGCTTAACTGAGAAGCGAGCTCGGTAAAAAGTTTATTTCACGTTTGGGTTCGGTCATTTGTGCGCCTAGAATATGTGATTTAACGCCTTTAGATTATTTCTTCAGGGGCTATGTTAAGGTTGTTCTATAGGGACAAGCCTGCAATATTGAAGCCATTATAGAAGAGTTTATACGTGAGATACCGGCCGATATTTTGGAGAGAGTATTTTAAAATTGTGCGCAGCGTTTGAGTCATTTGAGGCGAAGCAGCGGTCAATATTTACAAAAAAAATCATCTTTAAACATTGAATTATATAGATCGTTCTATCGATTTAAATAAAGATTTTATACATTTCTCATAAATTCTGTGTTTTTACTTTACCATACGTAGTATAAGATAAAGTATAGTATATGCGGGATTACGACGGATTTATACTTTTAGAGGTCTCTTGAATCCATTTTCGCTATTATCGCGATGATGTCTGTGGGTTGGTGGTTGTGTATGCCACCGTTTTTGTAGAGTTTGTACACGTCATACCGTTTGACATATCAAAATGAAATTTAGAGAATGTGCCTTTGGTATATGGAGATGAAGAGCTGTATATATTTTGGGCATAATCGGAAAGGTGCAAGGGGTAGTTTACTTACTCTCAAATTTTGTAAACGCTCTACAGGTCATACTGTACGACATATTAAAACGAAATTTAGTGTGTACCTTTGTTTTATGGAGATAAAGAGCTGTAGACATTTTCGGCATAATCGAAAAGGGGCAATTGGCAGTTTACTTACTCCCAAATTTTGTAAATGCTCTACAGGTCATACCGTATGATATATTAAAATGAAATTCAGTATGTGCCTTTGGTTTATGGAGATGAAGAGCTGTATAAAGGGACAAGGGGTAGTTTACCTAACACCCCAAACCGAAAATAATTAATTTTTCGATTCGAATATACTTTGAACTTTTATTCTTTATGTAATATATCCATAAAAATATGTTCCATTATCCATTTGGTATGGTAAATTATCCATTTGTACAAAGCTCTTAAAATCACCCCTTTTATCGACTTTTTAAAAACATGACGCAAAATGCTTGTATTTTTAAAATTCCAAGCATTTATTTATTCATTTCATATTAATTTTTTTAAGTGTAAATTATTTAAATGAAAAGTATAAAAGAACAAACTTTAGTTTTTGAAAAATTACATTAAAACTGTAAAACAATTTAACCTACTATACTTTATACGAGTTCAGGGAATATTTCTATGACAAACAAACAACTGAATTTCATAAATTCTATACGAAAATGTAAGAATCCAGAAAACTTCGTTTTCACAAATTTTTTTTTCTGTATTATTTTCTACTTATTTTATGAAATGTCAACTATAAACTTATTGCCTTCACCCACTGATTATAACAACTAAGAAAAGTTTATGAAAACAAAACCAAAAACAGAAAATAAAACAGGAACTCATACGAGTCTATATTCAATGAATTTGGCTATAAAACAAAATACAAACATACACCCAAACACACACTCACACACACCCATAAACTCCTTTATTCATACAAATATTAATGTTACTGAAATAAACTCTCTATAATAAGTTTTCAAATTATAGTTAAAAAGAAGTAAAGTTTTTGTCATGACATAAAGTTTAGTTTTTTTATTCCTCTCGTATGAAAACAAAAAAAAAACAAAAATACATTTCCAAAAGTAACATCTAACGTTTATATAAACAAAAAACTGTTAAGGAACAAACAAACAGCAACAACAACAACAATATAAATATTGTAAAATTATGATAATAATAAAATTATTTTGTAGTTTATATTTGAATAAAGTCAATGCACAAACAAACAATCAGAAGAGAGAAACGAGAAATAAAACTGAAAATTATTTTAGAGCTACACCCTTGCTGGAGTTTACTATAACCAAACAGCAATATTTTTGTGTGAGTCATCATGTGTGTGTGTGTGTGTGTGTGTGCGTTCGTGTGTGTGTGCTTAAAAGACAAGACAGTAGATGAGTGAGTGTTTATGGCATTTTCGAAAGTGTTAAAAGGATTTCCGGTGTTCACATAAAGTTTGGCACTTGCTTAAAGCGATCAACATTTACACAGTGTTTGAGTTTGATGCAGCAAAAAAGAGTTTAAACTTTAAACAAGAGGTACAAACTATTTGTCAGTTGATAGTTTATCATATATACACTTGTAAAAAAAAACTAAAGGGCTGTATTGAGGGGTTAATGGACAAAATTATAAAAATTAAAGTTTAAAAATAAAAAGAACTTAGAGAATAACATATCTACCATTTTAAATCTACTACAGATATTTTTTGTTCTAAGGTTGAAACTATAAGCAGTTACAAGTATATATGTTTGAGCTAAGAAAAGTTTATTTAATTTATTTTCAATAAAAAATAATTAAAATTACACATTAATACAGTTAGGAAAAGGAATGGTACTAAGTTCGATCTCTATTCGTAAAGAAAAAATATTTTTTATTATTTCTGGTCTTTAATTGTTTCGATTTTAATAATTAAATAAATCAGTCAAGTGCGAGTCAGACACACACATATGTAGTGCTGCGTACTTTGTTCAGTACAACTTTAAAAATACAAGTTGTTATATCGTCGTGGTGAATGCAATAGGCTGTATGTCACTAAATCATACTTTTTCAGGAAAGACAAAAAACTGAATATTTCTAAAAACCAAAACAAACATGCTCTACATTCGTCATAATGTAGTATCGCGCAAAAGCTCTCTTCTGATTGCCTGAACGCCATGAGATAAATTGCAGTTGTATGAGCCCCAATTTTGGTTACAACGCTACAATAAAACCAAATTAAATTTTTTTTTGACATACAGCCTATTGCATTCACCACGACTATATGTTATTGGGCATCCTTTAATTTTTAATTATTTTTTATACTAGACCATACATAACACTAAATACCCTGTGTAAATAAATATCAATCATATGTCTATAACGTTTAGAAGAGATGGTCAAATTTCTTAAATTCCACACATCTAATTAATTTATTTTCGTTTCTTGTTGTTACAAAAATTATATATTGCAAAATATATTCTGTGTAAATTTTAAGTGTCAGCCTATTACTGTTCAAATATAAAGACTTTCTATGATCCGGGCGTCCAAAATACATCCTCAAAATACAAATTATTTCTGGCACCATTGTAGATTACATGAGATTGCTCTTCACCAACTCTTTGGCTCTAACTTCGAGGCAGGCTTGCAGCCGTGTTAAATTTTCCGCCTGTGAATAACGAAAAAAAGAAATAATAAATAGTAGCCATTCCTCAGAATCTCCATGAAAATGTGGCAAATTACGGAGAATTGCTTGCTAGCAGCCAGCTATTTTGGTGTTGACCCAGAATCAAAATAAAAGTAAATAACCTGTAGGATTAAAATTATTTTAATGCAAACTACCACCCAGCAAAAAAATATTGATATTTAGACGCAATTAAAGCTGGTGGAAGCCATACATTGCTTATTTAAGTATTAAACCTTCCGCATATGCAACGCAGTAAGCCAAAGATTTTTATTAGCAAAGATTTTTATTTCCTGGCAGCAAAAGCTATTGCTTCTAAGCGGTTCATTAATGCGCAACAGTAAGTGCTTCCAAAATATTGTCTCCCTTACAAAGTTGCTTCCATACAAGCGGTATTTTTTGCTTGGCACTCAGTTGTGACAAAATTTGATATTTTCTTTCCAGAAATACCTGTTGTAAATGTTGCTTCTCTTCTAAAAATTTTATCTGCAAATCCACTTTAGCTGTATTAGTTTCATTTTGTTGCGTAGGCATTAGGTTTTGAGTCATTTTATTTAAAGGAAACGAAATTGAGCTTGTAGCTGCAGTAGATGTTGATGGTTTCGTTTTAAATGGTTCTCCTGTAGAGTAAACCACGTGCGTATTGTTGCTGTTTGATTCTGTGTTTAATGAGGCTATAATTTCTCCGCTCCTAATTACCGACGATGTTAGAGCTACACCTACTAGTGGGAAAACTTCCTTACCATTTTCCTTTGTGACTGTATTTGCCATTTGCTTGTTCTCTCCTGCAAATGTTGGCGACGACGTTACTTGGAGCCTACCTATTACGGTTCAAAAAATAAGGCCATATACGTCCAAATCATGTCACTGTCAGAACATTCTTTAATTAAATTATTTGTTATACCGGTCATGGCAATTCCCTTTCTATAAATATATCAAGAGTCTACCTATTATGATTCAAAAAATAAGATTATATACGTGAAAAAGAACACTGTCGGAACATCCTTTTGTTTTTAGTAATTATCATAGCGGCCGTGGCAACATATCTTCTGTATAAATTTCAAAACTTTACCTATTACGTTTCAAAAAATAATGCTATATATGTGCAAATACACTGTCGGAGTAACCTTTAATTTTTACTATTTGTTACATAATACTACACCTTGTGTAAAAATTTCAAGAGTCTACCTATTATAGGTCAAAAATTAGGCCATATCAAAAAAAAAAATTACGTCACTGTCGAAAAACCCTTTAATTTTTGCTACTTGTATCCCGCTTTCAATTCAGATTTTGTAATTATTTTAGAACAGCGCCATCTGTTGCGCAACCACGTTTAAAATATCCCGCCTTCAAAAATAAAAGATGCCTTAAAGTATGCAGTACCTTTGAATCGGTATAAAAAAAATCGAAATCTGGATTCTAAAGTAACTTCTCACGAAATTTTGTTAAAATCCATCCAGTAGATTTTACGTGATGCGATCACATTTATTATATGTATAGATATAGATTTATTTATTTATTTATCTATTTATTTAATTATTTTTAACCGACTTCAAAATAGAAGGAGGTTATCAGACAAATTGTCTGAATGTTGATTTTTTGTTATGTATGTAATCGCAGAACTCAGACATTTCTAAACCGATTTTAATTTTTTTTCCTTTATTTAAAAGGTTACGCTTTCAGGTTGGTCCCATTTTAAAAACAGTTATTATATTAAAAATTAAAGGGTGTCCCCATACAACATACATGATTTTTAAGTGTATTAAGAACCGTAAAGGGCACCAAATTAAAATTTTAAAAAATTGCGTGTCGCTATAGCTTCCAGAACAGCAGAAGTTAAAAAAAATAAATTTAAAGGGTGTCCCCATAGGTGACGTAATTTGACCTATATGGGGCTATATTTTAAACCGTTATAGACAAACCCCTAAAAATTTGACAGAATATCGTTTTTTATGACTGTTATAATAAAATATATAAATATTCAATATATATAAATATTAAATTAAAGGGTGCTCCAATAGTTCATTTAATTTGAAGTATATGGCCATACTTTTGAACACTTGTACACAGACCGCTGAAATTTATAAAGAACCTGTATTGATAAGACAGCTATAACAAAAAGTATAAAATTTGAATTTGGAAATAAAAGGGTGTCCCAATAGTTAAAGTAATTCTATGTATGAGGCCAAACTTTTGAATTGTTATAGACAGACAGCTGAAATTTACAAGAAACCTGTATTGCAAAGTCCACTTGGGCAAGTATACAATTTGGATAAAGAAATTAAAGGGTGTCCCCATAAATTATGTAATTTGATCTATATGGCCCTATCTTTTGAACCGTTAAACACAAACACTTGAATATAAGGCAGAATATCCACTACTTTCTCTGGTATATTAAAAAGTATAAATATTTGGAATTATAATATAAAGGGTGTACCAATAGTTCATGTAATTTGTTATATATGGCCAAACGTTTGAACAGTTATAGGCAGACAGTTGAAATTTACAAAGAATCTTTGTGGCCAAGTCCTCTATAACAACAAGTCTTTAATATAAAATTGTAAATTAAAGGGTGTCCCAATAGATGATGTTATTTGCTCTATGTGAGCCTATCTTTGAAACCTTTATAGACAGTGGCTTATATGGTGTCCCCATAAAAGACGGATGCTGGTGAAAATAGCTTAACTTTTGAACAGTAATAGGGAGAGGCTTGACATTCTTTACTTTTTTTCCCTCTAATTTTGGCTCATCTTTTATTTGGTTTAAATCTAATTCTTACAGATTTCTTCTTACATTTTTAGTTTAGAATTGGTGACCTTCTTTCTCTTTCATAGTAGGTATTTTTTGCAAGAATTAGTTATTTATTTATTTATTGAAAAACTTAATAATAATTATAAAGTTAGAGGATAGAGCACTAGCTACCAAGGCCATCAGATATTGTTAAAAATATATTTAAATTCGAAAACCAGAATTTAAATTTAAAATGTATTGTAAATATTTAACATTTTTAACAAACATATTAAAATTTAATTTTTTTTTTTAATATTAGCTTGTTGTAGGTATTTGCTTAAAATACTTTTATACTTTTTATACTTTTTATACTTTTTATACTTTTTATTTAATTTTAATAATACAATATGCAATTCCTAACGTATGAGATTATAATATTTTGTATACCTTTTTTATTAAGAAAATATGGTTTTACAATTTTTATAACTTTGAGTCCTGCTCTTGTAAAAAACTTAAAACCAATTTAGTTTTATGGAAATATTCTACTTCTTTTGAAATGCTTTTTTAATAAAAATGTCACCATAAAAATTCCACTTTAACTATCATATTTTCTTCGTTTTTATGTCTATTTTAACAGAAATTTAAAAAAAAAAAAGGCAAACAAAAAACTCAGCTCATAAAGCAAGAACCAATCCTTAGAGAGTTCGCATCGAATAAACAGAGATTATTCTATCAAGTTAAAAATTACAAAGCAAAAAATAAAAAAATAAACAATATTCTATAAAAGCAAAAGGGACAAATACATTTATTATATAAACTTCTATCTACGATAAACACATGATTTTTTATCACAAGTATTTTTTTTTTTTTTCTTATATTGTTATTTTGCTATTGAGCTAAAGTCAAACGAAAAGAATTTTCTCAAAGTATTTTTTTATTATAATATCTTGGTTGATTTTTAATATATAAACACAATATGCAAAAATACCAAACATTTTATGAGCCGTGCTCTCCACTTAAATGTATACCAAAGACCCTCTTAGCTATTGTGATATGAGACACGCATATAAGAAAATATAAATATTTCAGATTATCTTTTTTTAGGGTTCCGTACACAAAGTGTAAAAACGTAACCCTATTGTTTGCGCTACAATGTCTGTCCGTCTGTCAGCGCCTTTTATCTCTGAAACCGTAATAGGTAGACTCTTGAAATTTTCACAGATGATGTATAGCTGCTGCCGCTATAGCAACAAATACTAAAACTTATAGAGTGTTCCGATAGAGAGGTGTTATTCACGAATGTGTGTTCGCTTAGTTCGCTTTATAAACAAGTCTAAAGAAATAAACCTAAAAATTAAAGAGTGTTCCGATAGTGGAGTGATTTGCATGTATAAGGCCTAAGTTTTGAACCATAATAGGTAGACTCTTTAAATTTTCACAGAAGGTGTATAACTGTGGCCACTATAGCAATAATTACTAAAACTTATCGGGTGTTTCGAAAGTGAGGTGTTATTTGCCGCTTAAAATTTGCAGACAGTAATTAACTCTAAGTTCGCTTTCTATTAAATTAAACCATTAAAATTAAAGGGTGTTCCGAGTGACGTGCTTTGCGTGTATATGACTCTTGAAGTTTTTACAAGAGGTTTATTACTATGGAAACTATAACAAATAATAAAAATTAAAGGGTGTACCGACAGAGACATGATTTTTACTTAAATAGCCTTATTTTTTGAACCGTAATATGTAGACTCTTGAATTGTTTACAGTAAATGTTGTACTTCGGACACTGTAACAATTACTAATTACTAAAGGGTGATTCGTCAGTGACATGTTTTTCACGTATATTACCTTACTTTTTGAACCGCAATAAGTAGGCCTGATATTTTTGTAGAAAGTGTATTACCATGGCCCTTATAACAGCAATTCCAAAAATTTAAAGGGTGTTCCAATAGCGATGCAATTTTCGAGAATATGGCTTTGATTTTAAAAAGTAAAGGGTGCCCCATAAGACATGAAAAAATTAACAACTTGATTTTTAACATAGTACGGAACCCTAAGTGTGTGAGGCTAACTCGCACTTGACTAATTTATTTATTAATATCCTACGCAAGTTATTTAAATAACATAAGTGCGAATGATTGTTAGCGGTTTGTTTTTTATATGATAAATAATTCTTTAAGAGGACTTTGAAGGAAAAAATATTTTTTAATTTGTTATAAAAAACTTAAAGTCCCCTAATATAAGACAACTCTTTAATAATAAGAAGATAAGCTCCTAGGCTAGGTACATCTAAATAAATATCTAAGGCAGGTGTAAAAACATAAACGATATTCTATTGCTTATTGCTTATGTCCTATAGCTTCTACTATTTATTTATCTACAAATAAGTTTGGAGTAGTAAATTTGTTAAAAATCAGGAGAATATAAACGTTATTCTAAGTTTATTATACATTATTGTATATTAACAGAAGCCCAGTGCAATTTCATCCAACTGAAATTATTGGTTTATTTTTGCAAATACTATTTCTAGTTGCTAATTGGATCCATACTCAGAAGATGCCTTCTGCTGATCCAATGCAACAGGATAAAGAGTAGTGTAAGAGTAGAATGAAAGGGGCATAGATAGAGCTGTAAATGTGCATTTTCGATTTGAATTTTCTTACATTGAAAATGACAGGAAGTACCTTTGTAGGAAGAAAGAATGAACTTCTTACTAACTATAGCAAAAAAAATGGAGTATTACGTGTCTCTTATAATTATAACACAAATAAAACAATAATTATAACACAAATAAAACAAGTAAAGTATTTTAATTGAAAAATGTAAGTTTTGAAAGCTATTTTAGGAAATTTTTTTAAAAACTAGTAACCATAAATATAATAAAATCAGAAAACATAAACAAACAAAAAAATATGACCTTATCAAAGCCAAACAAAGTTGCTAATAAAAATCCATAAAAATGTAAATGAATTCTTCTTTCATTTTTTATTGTTATTTTTTTTTTATAGCAATTTTCTATAATTTTCAGATAAAAAGTTTTTTCCCATTGTGTTATTTTTTTTTTTGTCAAGTTTTATATTAGATTGTCATCGATATTGTTATGGCATTTATAATATTATTTTGTTTACTGTTTCTAATGTTGCTATATTTTATTTGGTTGGCCTATAAATGGTCTCCAGAATAAATATAATTTTTTATGATAATAAAGGTTAAAAAATATATAAACAATATAATTTTAAGAAAAGGGAAAGGTTATTGAAGCAGGAGGACATAATTCAATGCAATTACATGAAAAAATGATACCAAGTGTTTGATAATCACTGGTGAATACAATGGTCAAGTTGTGAATATTTTACTCTACACTGAACCAAATTTCGAAGGTAATATTGACAAAAAAAAAATTAGTAAAACCTTAACAGTTAAATCAAATTAATTTTTATTTTAATCTATATATGATTTATTCATATGAACTGATTTTATTCAAACCAAAAGAATTTCTTTTGTAAAAAAATATTCCAATAAAACCTGTTTTTTTTCAGGGACCGATAATTGTTATTTTTTATTTCAGATAGAAAGGTTACGAAAAAATTCATTTTATTTAATATTGGTTATTTTTAACCATTATCATTGCATATATATTATTTTGGTTATCGTAACCAACTAAAGTAAGAAATATTTGTTTTTGGTTAAAAGTAACCATTATATCAACAACAATTTTTTTTTTATTTTAAATAACCATTTTGTCAACAATAATTCTTTTTGGTTAGAAATAACAATTTTAAATATAATTTCTTTGTTTTGGTTATCATAGACAATACAAAAATCAAAATAAAAATTTACTGATACTGAATTTGTCTCAAGAAAATCAGTAAATTCATATAAAAAATGTCTATAATAATGACAACAACTTATTCTTAAGTGTTGCGATTACCAACGAAAGACATTTGATTTTATTTATATAGATATGATAACCAAAAACGAAAAAAAACTTATGTAATGGTTATTTTTCACCAAAAAATCTTTTTGGTTTACATAATAGTTATCTGCAACCAAAAAAAAATTTTGATTGCTATAATGGTTATTTATAACCAAAAAAACAAACTCTCACTAAAATTGGTTGCGATGACCAGGATAAAATATATTTTATAGAGATGGTTAATTATAACCATTTTATAAATTTATTAATATTAATGGTTAAAAATTACTTTTTTAGGTGATTTATCTTATAATTGTTACGTCCCTGTTTTTTTTTTATTAAATTTAAAAATTAAAAAAAAATTTATAAAATTATTTTAACAAAAATTTTGTTAAAGCAGTTAGTTAACAGTTTAGTTAAAACATTCCAAGAAAAACAATAAAATAATATAAATAATTTGTACCTTGATTTATAATAATTTTTCGTTTAATTTTATTTTGATATTTATTTTTTATTTTATTAAAGGCATGTTTAATTGAAAAATTCTTTTTTAAATTAAAAAAAAAATATTTTGAATATTTAATTTAATTAAATTTATAATAATATATAATTGAATTGCTAAAGTTAGGCTTAAGTTCTCTTATTCCCCCTGACTACTAATAATATTGTTGAAGATTATTAAAAAAAATATTTTAGTAAAATATGAATAAAGTTCTGTAAAAATGAAGAAATTTCGTTAAATTTGATTTATTGACTTCAGCAAAATTATTCAAAAATTAAAAAAATTTTCAATTAAAAAATATTAAATTTTAAAAAATATAAGCTGTGAAAATAATTTTGAAGTTTTTGCGGTTATTTTAGCAGTTTTTTTTAATTTAAATTAAACAATTAAATTATTACAAGCAATACCTAACCTCAACTATGGACCGATAGAAACAGAAATATTTCCTAGATCAATTTCTGAAAGCTAAAACCATAATAATTTGAAGACGACATCAATTGTAATTAAAAGTCTTACACCTTGTCTGGTTTTTCTCTTCAGTCAATAATATATATGGTACTTTTGGAGATTATATTGAAGACTAGCTGTGGCCGCCACGTCGTGGGCGTTCTGACAAAATTTTGCTTGATTTTGATCTGAAAGTATTCCACACCAATTGTAAGGCTCTTATTTTATAGTGCTTCAGTTATGGTTTATATATTTACTTTATATAAAGGTACCCATCCCTGGATAAAATTCTAAAATTTATAAAAAATTCTAAAATTCTTTAAAATTATTGTAAACCTCTGTAAGAGGTGTTTGAAATATTTTAATAACAATGTAATTCCACAAAGTAAAAATACAAATGAAATAAAAATTTTATTCAACTGGCGCCATCTGTTGCGTAATGGTTCTTAAAATATTTAATTTTTCAAAAATAAAAAGGTGTGTTGAAAATATAACCGTATTGAAAATATCTCAGTTTTAAACCGAAAATTTCAGTATGTACCTTTAAACCAGAAATTGCCTTTTTCACTGTTTTCTCTTGGAAATGAGATATTTTTGCGGAAAAAAAGTATTCCATATTGGAACCAGGATGCTATGGTACCTCCTCGCAAAATTTTGTTAAAATCACTGAGAAGTTTTTACGTGATGCGAACAGAAATGAAAAGCAGACAGACAGACGGAAATGAGTTACGGTTTTATTATATGTATAGGTGTTTGCTTATGGTTTTCGATTTGAAGTTTCTTAGATTGAAAACTACTGGAAATACAAGCAGGATATCTGCTTTGTTGACAGGATATGGAAACTTCAAGTATCAAGATGACAATCGAAGAAGATTATACTTGCACTAGTATAAGCATATTAAATGTAGATGCCATGGAGGCTTGAATCAATACTAGCAATTACTAGAGACTCCGTGGTAAGGAAAAAGGTCGATAATTACCAGTCGATAGTCTAAAATTACTAAAGTCAAGAATAAAGAATGTTTATTTTAAATACGAACTATTTGACAAAACACGAAAGTAAATTACTTCAACCTCACAGTACTAAAACATAATGCATATCTGTCATATAACTTGATAAGAAACTTTCATCCATTCCTGTATATAAAAGTTTATATACAATAGTTTTTTTTTCAATTTCCATAACAGCGAGTAGCATATTGTGGATTTAGTTTTCATTAAAATTGAAATTTTGTCAATAAATTTTTTTTATGAAAACTATACTATTTGAATATAAATTTAAATATAAAAATATTATTTTATCTGTTGAAATATTTTTCAACTTGTTTTCAGATTTACGAAAACAAAAACTATTTGTTTTATTTTTGGATTCTTTTTTTTGGCCCTTTCAATATTTATCATTTCAAAATGACCCAGTTTATGGATTTGGAAGTTGTGCTTTGTTTTCCGATGACATAAATCCATTTGATTTTACTCTTATTTTTACACGTTCATTCATAAACTTATGTTTGTATTTGTTTTCATATTGACAGTTTTAGTTTTATGAATTTTTGAGCAGAATGAGAGAAAAACATTATTTAAATTCAATTAAATAAACGAAATCAAAACTGTTTATTAAAGCAATATTTTGATAAAAATCGTTTTTTAATAAAAGGGATTTTGTAGGGATTGTTGTACAATACGTTTGTTTTATGGCGGTTTAAAGTTGTTTTTATATTGTGATGTTTGCATGGCATATTTTAATTTTATTAAAAAAAAAATTATAAGCAAATATGCCAGCAGCATTGATTAATATTTTCTTTTTTAATAATACAGCAAGATATTTTATGTTTTAAAGTCTATAAAAATTTTTAAATATATTTAAATTTTTCAATTTCACCAAAAAAAAAAAAAAATGTTCAATTCAAAATACTAGTGACGTAAGTAAATGTTGATATCTACTTAAAACGCCTACTTTTAGTAGTAGATATAGAACTGCAGTTTTCGAGGACCTTTATCGTTACTAAGACGGCATAAGGCTACTCTTAGCAGACGGCATTAACAGCCATCTGAAAATTAAATATTTATTAATATGAAAAATCATAAAATTAATAAAACAAATATTGATTTGGTAGACGATTTTTAGTTGTACACTTCTTTTTATTAATAAGAATATATATACAAACTAGCTGTGACCGCCACGTCGTGGGCGTTCTCACAATATTTTGCTCGATTTTGCTTTGAAGTATTTCATACCAATTTAAAGATTCTTAGTTTTATAGTGCTTAAGTTATGATTTATATATTTACTTTATATAAAGGTACCCATCCCTGGATAGTATTCTAAAATTTATAAAAAATTCTAAAAATTATTCTAAAGCTCTGTAAAAGTAGTTTTTTTTCGGACCAGCACTCAGGGGAGGACCCCTACTCATGCAAAGCATTGTGCCAGAACTAGGAAATTAGGTTATGGGAAGGAGGATAGAGGTTTGTGGACATTCGATTTGAATTTTCCAACATTTTAGCTGACAGGAAAGACCTCTGTAGGAAGATGATTCCACAAGCGAACTGTACGGCTAAAAAACGAATTTTCTCTGTAATGCATTGTGCGATTCACTGGCCAATCGACCACAAATGGATGAGCTCTTAATGAAAAGCGTGTTGTGCGCGAAAACGTGCGGATATCGGGAACTAGAACTAGGGAACTAGCACATTCCATTGTAGTAGCGATAAAATAGCGAAACACAACCCACATTGCGTCGATGTTCAAGAGTCAATAGAGTTGGGTACCCTACTGTCACCTGTGAGCTTCTTCGCCCTCTCCTGCACGCGGTCGAGTAGTTCCAAAACAGACTTTGTAGCACCGGCCCATACATGAGAGTTGTATACCATTTTTGGCCAGATGTAAGTGGTATAAATAGTAAGGAGATCAGATGAGGTGAAATATGTTTTACACCGTTTGAGAAAACCGAGACACTTGAAAGCTTCTGTTGAGACTTGAAAAATGTGCTTAGTCCATCGAACGTCACACTGGATTTTCATGCCAAGAACATCAAGAGCTTCTGATTCTTTAATACTTATACCACCCATAATTACAGATGTAGCACCATTTTCGGCCGAACGCCGGTGCGTTAGCATACAACATTGAGTCTTACGAGCGTTAAAGTCGACTCTATTTGTCCGGCCCCAATTAGATATTGTTACGAGATCGTGATTGAGCGTATCATTCATGTTTTGCCGCTTGGCCCCAATCTCTAAAAGGCTCGGCCGTCTGCAGAATGAATACGAATGGCAAATGCTGCTATCATCTGCAAAAGAGTAGATAGGGTTGGAAGTTTGACAGAGAACGTCATTTAGAAAAATAAGAAACAGGGTAGGAGAAAGAACAGAACCTTGCGGTACCCCTGAATTAATCTTGAACTCGTAAGATGAAATCCCATCTATAACAACTCGTATAGTGCGATCCCTGAAAAAGCACGATATAAATCGAGAAAAGCCATCACCGACACCAAAAGCAATAAGTTTTGACAGGAGTGCACAATGCCACACTCTATCAAAGGCCTTGGAAATATCTAGAGCCACCACCTTACTTTCGCCGAAATGGTGAATGGATTGACACCTTTTTTCCGAAAGGAAAGCCAGCAAGTCCCCTGTAGAGCGCCCGCTACGAAAACCATACTGGCGGTCGCTTAGTAAGCTATTGGACTCCAGATACTTGACAAGATGACAATTTAGCATACTTTCCATTACCTTGGAAAGAGTAGAACAGACTGCAATTGGGCGGTAATTTTCAGGGTTGTTAGCCTCTCCTTTTTTGGAGATTGGCGTTACATTAGCTAACTTCCAGCACATTGGAAACTCACCAGCATGATACAAGGTGCTGAAAAGAGTCGCTAATGGACGTGCTAGCGTCGAAGAGCACTGTTTCAAGACCAGTGCTGGAATATATTAATAATATTGTAATTCCACAAAGTAAAAATACAAATCAAATACAAATTTTATGCAGTTAGCGCCTAATGTTCCGCATTAGATCTTACAATATCCCACTTTCAAAAATAAAAAGGTGTGTTGAAAATATGCCAGTTTTAAACCGAAAATTTTAGTACATTTAAACCGAAAATTGCGTTTTTTTACTGCTTTTTCTCCACTTTCTCTTAGAAATGAGGTATATTGGAAACAGAATGCAGGACAGGACCTCCTCTCAAAATTTTGTTAAAATCCATCCAGTAGTTTTCACGTGATGTGAACATAAAAGATAAGGAAACAGACAGATATATAGAAGTAATTGACAAGTTTTTACACTTCAGTTCATTTAAATAAAAGCAGAAAAAATTTTTATGTTACAGCGGATTTTTAATGAACCAAGCAAAAAAATAAAATTATTTTTTTAGATATTTTGTTTTATTGTTTATTATTAGTGACATTTTTTTTCAAATTTTTGTAATTAATTAATTAAATAATTTTGAAAACAAAAACTTGTTAGAAAATTAAAAAAAATAGTTCATTTGAATAACAACGCAAAAGAAAAAATTGGAAAACATAAAAAATATTCACAAAATTAGGTCTTCTTGCTAAGAACTATTAAGTTTCACATGTTCTCTAACATTTAGTAAGAAGTGTTGCCTCCATGGTGCTTTATAACCTCAAGTATGCGACTTGGAATGGAATCGTAGAGAGTTTTCAGGTTATCTAGGGAAATCTCGTCCCAAGCGGTCTCGATTGCATTGATCAATGATGGAACGTCTTCATATTGTTTACCTCCTTCATAAACCTTCCGCGAAAGCCATCCCCAAACATTTTCCACTATGTTTAAGTCTGGTGAGTAAGATGGCCATTCCATCAGCGTCAGATTTTGGTCACTTATCCAGGCTTTTATCGCTCTAGCATTGTGTATCGGAGCGTTATCCTGTTGGAAAATCCAACGCAAAGGACCAAAAATGTTGCTGCATTCCTCAAAAGCTTTTCCTAGAATGTTTTTATACTGTTCTGCGTTCAGTTTTGTAGTTCTAACTTGCAGTTTAATACCACCAATGCGACTGTGTCGACGGCTTAATATTATTTCCTCTTTTCTCAGGTCATGGTAATAAATTTTATATCCGTCAGGACCATCAAGGTTAAATTTTTTTTTCGTCTGAAAACACAACCATGTGCCATTCTGCTTTCCACGTCATGTGAACTTCAACAAAATCCAACCGTTTCTCTTTGTGAATGGCTTTTAATGCAGGCTTTTTCTTAAGTTTCATTCTCTAGATATGCGGAGAATTCACAATCAAGCGCCGAACAGTCGAAATAGTAGCAGGAACTCCGGCTTTCGCTTTAATTTTTGCTACGGAATCACAGGAATTACAGACGCAATTCTTAAAACTGCTCGCTTGTCTGTTGGCGATAAAATACATGCTGGTCTTCCTTTCATGTTTTTCGAATAGGAATCTAGATTTTTTATGTAATTGAAGACAACACGAGCACTTCTTCCGATTTTCTCTCCAATTTTTCTAAAGGATTAAATTTTATTCAAAATAGACTCCAGTTTTTCCTCTTTCTTCTAATGTTAATGGCTTTCCTCGTCCTATTTTAAATTTTATTTTTTATTTTATGAAGTGCAATTTATCAAACTACGTAAGACTGAAAAATCTGCGTAGCACATTCGATTAAGAATATTAAAAATTAGCAAGTGTTTTTATTCATATGAACTATTTTAAAATCAAGTTTTCTTGCCATTCTGAACGCTACATTCGTAGCGGGACTTTTTTTATTCTTCCTTTTCACATTTTCTTAAACCAGTGTGGTCACTTTATACAATATATAAGCACAGAAAGTGATTTATAGTACATATATCGAAATGTCAATTTTCGGCCATGACTGTTGTTATTTAAATGAACTGAAGTGTATTTCAAGTAGGTCACTCTAACAACGTTGAATTACTCCCATTCTTTTGCTTCCAAAAAAACAAATATTTTTTTTGTAAAGAATTTGTAAAAAAAATATATTTCTCATGCGCCTAAAAGTATACTACATCTTTTGCATGAACTTTCGCATTTTGTTAAATATAATCCAACATATTTGTTGTCAGCTCTATAAAATGATATTTTTATAACAAAACCACTTAATTTTACAACTCCTGCAGTGCTGTGTTTATGTGTTATAAAGATAACAATTTGTGGATAATTAAAACCTGCCCATTCAATTTAAAACACAAATTACATACACACACACACCAGGTTTAGAGTTAATTAAATTTAACTCAAACTTCTAGAAAATTATAATTTACATAATACCCACATTCAAAACAAACACATTCACCAACACAATTTATGTAGTTGTGTGTGAGTTTTTTATATTAATTTCGCTTTTTAAGATGTCATAAAGCTTATCATTTAATTAGCACTTGCTAAAGTTACAAAAAGTAAGCAAATAAAAAAATAAATAAATATAAAATATAAAAGAAAGCGAGTGGCACTACAAAAGAAGAAAAAAGAGAAAGGCGATAGAAAAAAGCTAAAATAACGTGTGTAATTTACTATTACTAAGTGCTAAAGTTGTAGTTTTGCAGCCACCGGAAACCAACTGAGATAAACCTTATAATAAAATATATTTTATTGCATACTTTAGGGCTACTTAGTTTTCCAGATAACCTAGTTAAAAGGCTTTAAATCATAAAAATTAATTAAAATTTCTAAAGCAAATGAAAATGTTTTAATGTTGTTTCTTAGATGGCCACAAGGAGTTAGCAAAAAGTTATTTTGCTTTAGCTTCAAAAATAAAAGTCAATAATAAAAAAAAACTTTAAACTCAGGTGGTAATTTTACCACCAGATCTAACGATTAAATAATAGTTTTTAATTGAGTATTTAAAATTATAAATCTATATAAATAGAATCGAATGTCGTTCGTTGGTAACCGCATGACTTAAGAACTGCTGCAACCGATTTCGAAATTTTTTTTAAATTTTTATCATAACCTTTTCACGGAAATAAAAATAGACCATGACCACTTTAAGCTCCGCTTTTTAAGTAGCTAGAGACCTAGGTTAGGTTAGGTTAATAGAGGATCACACATAATTAAATATATGTGGATTCACAAGACCATTATTGATCCATAATGACTCCTCCGATGATTTAATAACTCCCACTAAGTAGTACCGTGAACTTCGTAAATTTGACAATTTGCTTAGCTCCCATACCCTTCAAGTCCTTCATATTCTGAAGGAAAAAAGAGCCAAAACATTTATTACGGCTGTGTGACCCCCGGGGGTCCCAATTGTCACTGCAGGAATGGCAAATGCTTTGACGCGGTTCACTCGGGGAAAATAGGGGCACCAGACGCTTGGGTTCCTAGAGCCTAAATCTGGAAGAAAAGGTCTGCGATAAACATTGCGGGTCCTCTTCGAGGCCCGACCAGTGCCCAAAGGACTGGTACCACGGGAATCGGTGGCCCCACTGAGAGCCTATCCTCTCTGTGACCGGTTATTGGTGAGGTCCCCTTCGGGGGTACACGTGGTGGTTGTGGTTTAAGATCGATTTATGTAGGTATGGTGCACGGTCGATCAAGTGTGCTGTTGCACTCTCAACAGACGGAGTTTGGATAGTTTGGATAGATACAAACCCCTAAGCAAGAGGTTATAATGTGGATCTAGGCTTGCCTTGGATAAGGCTTGCCATATTATATAAATTCCTACTCATTGTGACTGTATCACACACAAATTGCGATTGGTGGCAATCGTAAAGTGTTGTTATACTACACAATGGGGGCGCTAGTCTAAGCCTAAGTTTCACTCGGTGTTAAGACCACCGTGAGGTTAGGCCAACTAGGCAGATACTCACGTTAATCTTGTTCCACAATTACGGCTGTGTGATAACGCTGGGCATTGAAAATGAATGGAATGTGATATCATCATCATAAAGTCGAATCTTTTTCAAGAAGTATCTAAAATCATTATGACTGACTTACTCATACATAACAGCTTATCCCTTTCTCCAATACCTTTTTCCTCCAACAATGATTTTGTCTGTGAGTATCCCAACGAATTAGTCCACGTTATGTCGGCATCACGTCGAAATATTTTTCTTATCCTCTCATATGTAGAAGCGAGACCAGGGTATATGTCTACACATCAGACGCTTATGTCTAAGTTAGACCCAGCTCGCGCCAACTTGTCTTCAGCTTCGTTTCCTATAATGTTGTAATGACAGGTACCCAGCGTGTTGTTCATTGAGAACTTGTAGCTCTCTGCGACAACGGCTGACTACTTTCGATCTAATACATCTATTTCCAAGTGCTTTTATAGCTGCCTGACTGTCTATGTAAATAGTGATATCACTTGAGAATATCGGCCTCATAGAAAGTAACCTGGCAGCCTCAGACTCAGCAAAAATTTCGGCTTGGAAAATGTTACATAAGTTATCCAGTCTCGGAAATGTGTCTGATACCTAGCTTTTCGCAGTATACACCACTTCCTGTCATCTTTCCTTGGGATTATTGTAGTAATTTCCTTGTCCCAACGTATTTCAGTCGTCAAGTAATTGGTTTTTATGTTTTCTACTTGATATTTACTTATCAGCGAAGTGTGACCATAACTCTTAATTTTTAAATGTTTATTCTGTCTCAATCTTAATTATTTTCTTAAGGCATATTCTTTTATATATAATTTTAAAGGGTCAAGAGAACTATAAAAGTTAGATCTTTGAAATTTTGCATTAGGTTGGATTAGAATAGTGGGCGTGGTACCTCCATACAAAATGAATTACTATTATTGTCTACCAGGAGATCTGCAATAGGTAGAGTCTTAAGACTTTGAAGAAGTTACCCTAATACTAAAGCAGATAGCCTAACAAAACACAGGCTAGGTTGCAACAGTAGACGTGGTACCTTCCAAACAATGGGAAAAATTATTATCGTCCACCTCGAACACTAAAATATGTCGAGTCTTTAAACTTTGCACAAGTTACCCTTATAATAATATTCATAGTGTAATAGGACACAGACTAGATTGGGACAGTAGGTGGGGTACCTCCCATATAATTTGAAAAGTTATTATCGTTTAACTAGAGAACTACAATAGGTAGAGTCTTAAAAATTTGCACAAGTAACCCTAATACAAATGTGCATAATTTAGCAAAATACAGACTTGATTAGTGTTAGGGTTGCCAGACGGCCTGGAATGGCCTGGAATTGCCTGGATTGTCTAGTTCTGGTTCTAGTTACCAGTTAAAAAAAGCTAAAATACAATTTGTCCAGCTAAAAAATAATTTATTCAATTTACAAAAATATTTTGTTTGTGAATTACTTGGAGCAACGATACAATTTAAAAAAATATCATTTATCATGGGATAACTTATCGAAGCTTCTAATTGACAACATGTTGAAAACTGACTTCTGATACCTGCAAGAAGGCTTTGATATAAGGTATATAAAAATAAAATAGGTTTTGAGGTCTTCTAAATCCATTTGTACTATTTTCGAGATGACGTCTGTGGATGAGTTGCTAAACGCTCTACAGGTCATACTCTTTGACATATCAAAAAGAAGATCAGTATGTACCATTGGTATATGGAGTTGAAGACCTGCATAATTTTTGACACCCCAAACCGAAAATAATTAATTTTTCGATTCGAATATACTTTGAACTTTTATTTTTTATGTAAAATATCCAACAAAATATCTGTTTTCATGAGGAATGGTACAGTTGGTTGTAGGCCACTCCAAATTTGTTTATTTTTGTAAAGAAAAATTTTAATAAAATTCTGTTTTTTTTTTCGGTAGATGGCTTTAGTGATCGATATCTCGTAAAGTATCGTTCAGACAATTTCAAATTTATGTTCGTTGTCAAGGTGATATTTCACACTAAAAAAGTTATTTTACGGTTTTTTGTTTGGTACATTTAGTTGTGAGTTACAGGGTATTAAAAATGGAAGCCAACAAAGAGAAAATTCAGTGCGTTTTTTACATTTTTCTTTGATAAGGGCAAAAAAGCAAGCCAGGCGGCAGAAATTGTGAATGGTGTTTATGGTGTCGATACTGTAACAGCTAATTACATGCAACTTTGGTTTCGTCGATTCCATTCAGGCATTTTTATTAATGTTAAAGATGCAACTCGCACAGGCAGGCCCGTCGTCGAAGTTGTCGATCAAATCATAAAAATAATCAAAGTTTACCGGCATATTAGTAGTCGTAGCATCGCCCCGTAGCTAAAGGTCGACAATAAAATAGTTTTATACCATTTTCGCAAAGTTGGACTTCAAAAGAAACTCGTTTGGGTGCCACACCAGTTACAACAAAAAAAAACTTGATGTATCGAATAGCCGTCTGCGAAACCTTGACCAAACGGATTGAAATTGAACCATTTCTTAAACGAATAGTGACTTGGAATAAGAAATAGATCAAATACGACAATATTTTACGAAAACGATAGTGGTCAAAGCTGAAACGGTGGCTAGACCAGAACTAACGACCAGGAAGATTCTACTGTGTATTTGGTGGGACTGGAAGGGAATCACTTAATATTAGTTGCTGTCAACAACTGGATCGTCCGAAGACCGGCGAATTTTTCTTTACTCTCAATTTTAATAATGTAGTTTGAGTCTTCCCTTTGAGCATATTTTATTTACTTAAATTTTAAAATGTTCCCAACATTTTCTCTCCTCTAATATGTGAAACAAAAATGCAGCGGTAAAATAGCATTTAATATTGAAAAAAGAAATTCTATTTAATTTTCATAATTAATTCGATCGCTATAAATCTGCAAGCTGAGTAAAAGATTCTAGGGGATAAGAACTAACACTTCTTACTTCTTACTATAATATTTCTCAGGTGCGAGTGATCAGTTCCAGTTCAATAAAATTCTATGGACGGCACCTGTTACTTTAACATGACAATGATTTTGAAGAGAGTCAATTCATATTGTTACGATAGGTCTTAGACCTTGTCCTAACGTGGTTGATTAATGCCAGTTACTATTACACACTGTGTAATTTTTTAAATCATGGCAAAATAACCATATACGGACACCACTACGTGATAAAAGACCAAAAAAAAAGACCCCTGTCTCCCAGTTTTGCCCAAAGTCCTCCAGGTTTTTTTATGGGCCCTCAAAGATGTGGGGCCTCGATGTCATTTTTGCAAAAAAATGATAATTTACTCAAGCTCATATTTTGCAAACCGTTTGGAATTTTGATATACTCTCTGAGGCAAAGTTGTAGCTCTTATCATAAAGAACAAAAATTGTAAACATATAAAATTAAAAAAACTTCATCTTCAAGGTCAAAATCGCAAAAAACTTTAAAAAATTCAATTTTTTTCCCCTGTTCAGGACAATAGGTAGCAAACCGTTCAAAATTCAAGGAAACAATCAACTACAAAATTAACCTAAGATCTCAATAAACAACTTTCTAGAACATATGAACTTCCTAGGAATGATTCTTAACACCGTTTAGGTAGCGCTTAGGTAGCCGCAAAAGTGAAAAATTTCCCGGCTACCTCAGAGAGTATATCAAAATTCCAAACGGGTTGCAAAAGATGAGCTTGAGTAAATTATCATTTTTTTGCAAAAATGACATCGAGGCCCCACATCTTTGAGGGCTCATAAAAAAAACCTGGAGGACTTTGGGCAAAACTTGGAGACAGGGGTCTTTTTTTTGGCCTTTTATCACGTAGTGGTATCCGTATATGGTTATTTTTTTCCGTGTTGCACTGTGTTATATAAACCATCCAGGTAAATTGTCTATTTTTTAACACTTCTAAATGATTTAAATAAAGCATCCTGTATTTACCAGTCACAGTTCATAACTTCTTGACTGACTTTTAGTTTGGCTTGTAAAAGGATGAGTACAATTGGAACGTTGTAACTATGTGTTAAGCCTCCAGCTCATGGAGAAATTGGCTTTAAACGAATTCCATAATTTTTTCTAACACACAGCTGCACACAGAATGACAAGGAAAAAGGTAACGTAAACATGATGAAAAATCCTTGTCCTTTCTGCTTCTCAAGCTACATATATATGAAAAAGAAATGGAGTTGATATGTTACTCCTTTTATCCCAATCTTAGCCAAATTTACCATTTCAAAATTCATGTTTTTTTATGAATCTTAAAGCTAATTAAAATCAAACATAAATGTATCAAACAAACTTACTTTTGCATGATCTATTCCTGTCTTGATTATGATTTTATTACAACTCTATTTTCACATTTTTCAATTCGTTGTCATCCTTTCGCAATTGCATTTTAACACGTGTCTTCTCTTAATACTACATTTGACAATCATTTCCTTGTGCCATAATATAGTCATCATGTATTCATATACACACATACATACATACGATTTTTGTGACAACTACAAAATAAATCGAATATGCCAATCTGCATCACAGTGTGTGATGATGGAACAAAAAACACGTACACATGCAGCCAAACACAAAACTGAAATTGACAAAAAGTGAGAGAAGAAAAAAATAAAACAAATGAAAAAATAAACACGACAATAGTTAGATATGAATATAAGAGAATGTAAAACGGTACAGGATAAGCCAGACATGTTGACAATAATGACATTTTGTCTAGCACTTGTAACAACTATCTATGGTAAATTCAAACATACTTATTTATAACCATATGTACGGCTATAAGTGTTACTTTCGGAATTGCACCATAGTCGACAGACTTGCACGGTTACAAAGGTTGGTTGTGTCCTTTTTTCGTTAGTTTTTTTTTAGTTCAATCATAGCATATGCATAAAGTGCCACCATTAAGTCCTTGACAACGAGACAATTGAGAGTAGATGTTGTTAAAAGCTATTTTTTTTATTTAAAAAAAAAATTTAAATTTAAAATAAAGCATTACTTTCTTATAAAATAAAGAAAATATAGGAAGAGGAATATTTAATATTTAAAAATATATTTAAACAATTTTAAAATAAATATAGGACAAAAATTCATGGGTTACCCGGGGTAACTATATAGTCTTGTGTGTTGTTTATGTAACCCAATTGAACAAATCGTCTAGAAAATTTGTATGAAAAGCACTCAATTTTTTGAGTTATTCCTATACAAATTTTCTAGACGTTTTGTTCAATTGGATTACATTGTCTTTTCTAAGTCTTATTAAATACCCACAGCCTTGTAATTAAAATTCTATCCATTTCACGTATTAATTTATGTTAAATCATTTACCTCTTAATTTTAAAACACCTTCTTTTAAACCAAAATATTTGTGACTAAAAAATTTTCTTTTTTATATAAAGACATTTTAAAACTCCCCTCACTGATCTCATTGTTTGACAACAAATCTACTATAATTTGTTAACTTAAGCTATTGATTTCAACTTGTACCTTAACGAAATGCTAAAATTCCTTGACATCCGTCTAAGGCATAACAAATGAAACTGTCCACAAGACAATTGTAACAATTCTATTTTACGTCCTGAAAACAAAATGAAAACCTCTTCAACGACTATTTAAATCTGTAACAAATGTTTAAAGTAAAATGGCAAATGAAGAATGGCAATAGAGAAAACAAAACAAAAAATACATTACTAACATAACGAGCAAGATGAAGAAGAAAAATGGCCAACAATTTTTCACCATCACACGATACAATAAAAATATATGTCATTGACACAAATCTACTCAGCTCACACAATGAACGGCCACATAAACAAAACTAAAGTGGCTATGTAGAGCGTTCAGAAAGGAAACGGATGCGAAGCAATCGTAGAATAACAACTAAACCACTATCACCAAATATAACGGAACAATAGAAACAGTTATACTGACACGCAAAAATAATCAAGTGACTGATTGTTGGCAGAAGTAAAAAGAATTGAAATTAATATTTTAAAAACAATTTTTTTAATGTATATCTGCACGTACATATGTATTTAGTTATGTTTTAAAATTATAGAATTAAATTTTAAAGCATAAACGTTTACGATTCCAGGTTGAGGAATCGAACCCACAACCCCCAGACTGGTAGACCAGTACGCTATCTAATAGCGAATTTTGCCTAGGGGTTATAACGAACTGAATGTTACTAAAGAAAGATATTTTTTTTATTATAAAAATACAACACTACCAGCGAAGCTTTTTGCTTGTCTGTAGAAAACCGCCAGAGTCTTTGGAGGGAATCGAATCCAAAGCCCCAAACAGTCATTTGACATGGGCCAATTATTTATTGACCTTTTGTTTATAGGAAAAGAAATTACTTTAGACTATCTGAATATCTATCTATCTATCTATCTATCTATCTATCTATCTATCTATCTATCTATCTATCTATCTATCTATCTAACTATCTATCTATTTATCTATCTATCTACCTATCTATCTATCTGTCTATCTATCTATCTATCTATCTATCTATCTATCTATCTATCTATCTATCTATCTATCTATCTATCTATCTATCTATCTATCTATCTATCTATCTACCTATCTATCTATCTATCTATCTATCTATCTATCTATCTATCTATCTATCTATCTATCTATTTATCTATCTATCAATCTATCTATATATAAAGTACAAAATGTGTTTGTTTGTATCTTTGTTTGTTTCTTTGTTTGTTTGTTTGAGTGGTACCTCCCATAAAAAGTGTAAAATTATTATTGTGTACTTAGAGAACTATAGTAGGTATGGTCTTCAAAGTGGGTACAAGTAAACCCTATACCCACGCGTATACTCTAGAAAAACATAATCTGAATTGGGACAGTGAGCGTGGTACCCCACATACAAAGTAAATAATTATCCTATATCTAGAGAATTGCAATAGGTAGCGCCTTGGAATTTTGCATCAGTAACCGCCTTAATAAGATACATTGTGTAGAAAAAACACAGACTGAATTTGAATGGAGGGTGTGGTACCTCCTGTGCAAAGTGAAAAATTGTTATCGTGTTAATACGTATAGACTAGCAAAAAACAGGTTGGATGGGAACATTTTGGACGTGAGAATAGCGTGCGTTTTCGCGTTAAAGGTTGGTCATACTTTTCTTCCAAGAGTTTTTATTGTATTTTTTGTGGATGGGTGTAGCGAAGCGCACCGGGGATAGCTAGTAATTAATAAATATAAACAATATTTGGTTCTATCATAAAACCTGGTCTGATAATAAAATCTTTAGCATCTTTATATTTATGCCCAAAAACCATCTACAATAGTCGACATATAAATATAAACATTTTCAAACGTTTGCGGTTTATATCTCATGTCTGCCAAAAATGTAAAGAAAATTGTAGGAAATCATTACAATACTTTGCTGAAATTAGTTACACACGTCAAGATTAAAGGACAAAAATCAAATCAAACTGCTGCTACAAATTCATATATTTTATGATTTATGAACACAGCAAAACTACATTGTTATTTTATATGCTGTAACCTAAAGACTAAAGACTCTTAGCCCTTTCTTAATTGCTTTAATACACAAAATGGATGTAACACACATTCTAATGTTAATTATATGGGTTTATCCCATTCTTAGAACATGTTAAGATTTCTGTATTCTCTAGAATGGCTTAACGATTTATGCCGGCTTAAAGTGTTTCTTGCAATACTTCTGTGAGGAAATTTGTTACATAACAATAAATTAGATTTTATTAGAAAGACGTGACAACAGGTAGGAAATAAATTAGTTATTACAGTGATTAAAACGTTAAGATAGTGAGCAGAGCAAAAATTATATTTATTAATGAGGTAAACTGAGGTAAGAGAAAAAAAACACTATGAACATAATTATAGACAAATAATAAACTGTATAAAGTTGGATTAGTTCTGGCTGTTCGATTAGTTCACCACAGGTGCAAAGGATATATATAAGTTTCTCAATCCATGTGTAATTTAATTTTCTACCCCATAAAGTATATATATTCTGAATCCATATACACAGAAAAGTAGATGTCGTCTATCCGTGTGTCCGTGTTCGGGTTGAAATGTCATTTGCCAGGGCACCAGACAAGGTACAGAATATTTAAGCCCACTACTATGCCAGGCATAGTTTCGAAAATTTTGGGATTGCAACTCAGCAACATTAGATCATTTCTTTGCAGGCTGCAGGCAAAAAACCCTGCCCGCCTATATTTGTTCACGTTTTTTTTTTGTTTCCATTTTTTTCGGTTTTAATGATACTCTTTTGCTTTTTATGTGAAATAAATATTAGACGGCAAATGGTAGATCGCAAAGAGTGCATACGCATCTCGGGGGATCAATAACCCCCTGCGAGGGCCAGGGTTATTGTGCTTATTTTAAGGTTGGTAAAGTTTTTCTGCTTTTATTCGTATTAAAGACCTTTATAGAAAGCAACACATGTGGATATAGCCAATAGACCCGGAAGGTGCCCACTGGTAACCAGGAGCAGTCAATAGGCCCACTGGGTGCTCAATATAAGGAAATTTGTTTGCTTCAGTCTGACCATTCTAATGCACTAAAGGTTAAGAAGATCCTAATTTATAATTAAAATTTTCTTAAAAATTTTCCAAATAATTTTTATTAAAAATTTTCCAAAAATATTTAAAAAAAATTAAAAAAAAATATATGAATTTTATTTGAATTATTTTTTGAATTAATAAATCAATTATTTAGGTTTTAGTTCTTAATTATAAAGAGATAAAGAAAAATTAGATACAAACAAATTTTTATAAAAAGTTTTAAAAAAAGTTTTTACAAAAAAATTAAAAAAAAAGTTACAATAAATTTTCGAAAAAATTTTTCAAAAAAAGTTTCCAAAAAAATTCTAAGAAAAATATCAAAATTTCAATTGAATGTATTTTGTATTTCATTTGTATTTTTACTTTGTGGAATTACATTTTTATTAAAATACTAGCTGACCCGGTCCGCGTTGCTGGCCCTAAGCAAACATTATTAGCGATGCCAAATTAACTCTTTTCGCGCTATTTTTAGCTCTATTTGACCTCTAACGCGAAAATTTTCCCTTCAGCACTTTTTCAGAAAAAAGAGCAATTTTCTGTGTCGCCACCTATCGAAAATTAACCCCACCAACTTAGGAACCTCCGTCGGCTTATGCGCAACAATTTTGCTAAAGATCATACCATCAGCAAATGCACAGCTTACGATTTAATTAATTTTGAGTAATTTTCAGTGGCGCCACCTGTCAGAAATTAATCGCACCAATTTACAATCCTTCATCGGCTCATTCGCAACAACTTTGCTAAAGATCATATCGTATGATCAATTGCACAGTTTATGATTTAATTCGTTTTGAGAAATTTTCTGTGGCGCCACCTGTCGGCAATTAAACCCACCAACTTAGGAACCTCCGCCGGCTCATGCGCAACAACTTTGCTAAAGATCATACCATCAGCAAATGCACAGCTTACGATTTAATTAATTTTGAGTAATTTTCAGTGGCGCCACCTGTCAGAAATTAATCGCACCAATTTACAATCCTTCATCGGCTCATTCGCAACAACTTTGCTAAAGATCATATCGTATGATCAATTGCACAGTTTATGATTTAATTCGTTTTGAGAAATTTTCTGTGGCGCCACCTGTCGGCAATTAAACCCACCAACTTAGGAACCTCCGCCGGCTCATGCGCAACAACTTTGCTAAAGATCATACCATCATCAAATGCACAGCCTTACGATTTAATTAATTTTGTGTAATTTTCCTGGCGAAAGTTAATCAAACCAACGTAGAAACCTTCCCCGGCTCATGGGCAACAACTTTGCTTAAGATCATAACATAATCAGATGCATAGCTTACGATTCTATAAAGGACATACAAACATACAGACAAACATTCATTTTTATATATTTTAATAAATATTTTAATTTAGTATAAATAAAATATTAAATTTTATAATTTAGTATAAATTTTAGAATTTTAGCCAGCGATGGTTACTTTCTTATAAAAAAAAATTCTATAAAAGTAAGAGTCTTAAAATTTAGTGTGGATTACTTTCAAAGCAAAATCGAACAAAATGTTTATCAGGATGCACACAACGTGTGTGGTCACAGCTAATATAGCATAAACTTTTGCCTAGAAATTGTACAGGTGTTGAGTAGCCTTATTATTTCTCTGTCCGTCTCGGAGCCGTGCATAAAAACCGACACTGCATTATCTCGAAGTATTCGTCCAGAATTTTGCCTGCTCAGTATTTTATTCAAAAATTATTTGTTTAAGTAATGAATCCTGTTAGTACTCTATCTGCCCCCCGCAATCTAACATAGAATTTAGCCATGTCCATTACGAATATGTCGTAATACGTCCGTCTTCCTCAGCCTTAGAACCGATTTGGTAGATACGTATTTGATGTCGAAAAAATATTCTGCTAGCTGAGCATTATTGACTACAAAAGAATAAGTAGAATGGGCAAGAGCTTTTACAGCTAAAATTTTTTAAATGCCGCTAGTTAAATAAAAAACTACAACTTAAAACAAATTTTTTAATATTATAAATTTTATCCTAATTTATTCTATATATATTCCTCATATAGAAGTTCCTTTTGTGAATTTTATAAACTAATATACCAGTCTCTTTTAAACCAATTAATAACCTTCCCCTGTTTTATCTTGCTTTAGTTCCTTAACAAGCTTTATGAAAATGAATTACCTACAATCCACCTTAAATCATTTGCCATTCATTTGACTAAAAGAAAAAAAAAATAAATTAACAGTCAAAGCAAAAAACAATGGGACATTATCATTTACAACACCAATAACAATGAAGACCATGATGAAGACGAATAATAATAATGAGGATAACTTCAACATCTCATTGTTAAAGTCATGTTATAAAGAAGATGACAAACTTGGACAAAACAAAATAAAAAATTAACAAAGGTAAACCAAAGATATAAAATAAAATAAAAAAACAAAACAACACCCCAATTGATGATAATGAAATTAATGAGCAACATTACAACAATTGTGCCAAGTATTGTTAAGAGCACCACAGCGTTTTAGTCTTCTGCAGACTATACAAACTATGAAATTTGTTTTCAGTAATTTTTTTGTATTTTACAGGATATTTCTTTTTGTTTTTTCCGTTATTTGCTTTTCGTCTTCTTTTTTTTTTTGTATTGACTTTTTGGCCGCATTGAAAAATTGTTCCCATTATGTCTTATGCAGCATAAAGTAACATACTACAGCACGCTAACTATCGCTAACACTTACTGCTTATACTAGCAGCACATCATCAGCAACGGGAAACATCAGTAAATATAAACTGAACAAATGAATTTGACCCACGTGTGCATGCGACAGACTCACTGGGCAGTGTAATACTGGTAGTGTGCCAGAGTTCTTAGGTAAAACGTTGTATTGTAGAGTATTTACCGCAGTGATCTCCTGTGGTTTTACTTACATTCGTATAGACGATACACGTGTTTGTTTTTATTGTAAATATTCTTTATGCAAAAGTACACACAGAGAAATTTTAAAAGTGAAATAATTAATTTAATATTTTTAATGATTAAAAAAAACTAAAAAAAGAGAGATTTTCTAAGCGTGGCTTACAAAGAAAGAAAACAAAAATCAAAAAAAAAATTTCTAAAATTAAATTCTGACAAGTTTTTCAAGTTACCTACACAGGACCAGAAATATATAGGTTAACTAACCTCTTTCAGAAGGAGGGCCTACTTATAGCATTGAAAACCAGCAACACTCTACGACATACTCTCAAAACATCAACAGAAACAACCGACAAATTTAACAATAGCGGAGTATACAGACTTACTTGCACCTGCAACCATACATATATAGGACAAAGGGGACGAACGCTAAAAACAAGATATACAGAACACAAACGAAAAAGAGAGGACTCCAACTTTGCACTACACCTTGAGACTCACGAGCATATACCAAGGAATATAGATGAATGTATGACATTGCTGCATCCTAGCAAAAAAGGACGAAGACTAGACATTCTTGAAAACATGGAAATCTACAAAACGCCAACTTTTAACGTAGATATTATTAACGAACAGGTAAACACAACCTCAAATACAATTTTCACACCACTAAAACTTCTAAAACGTTCTAACAAACGAAAAACACCTGCAGACGGACACACTTACCTAGCTGACAATAAAAGACGAAAATACTAAATTATCAACTGACCTCATATAAATATATCAGGTAGCAAGCAATCTACCTGTACAAGACCATTTAAGTAAACACCACCATAATGAACAACCACCTAAACTCATTACTATTTATACTAAAGCAGGTAATACTAACTCTCCAGTACCATTTTAAACGCGGCTTGAAAATGATGTCTTTACATCGAAAGCGCTCGCCAAACGTACCAAAACAACAGCCAGTGACGACGGTCTTCACCGAAAGGTATGACAACAGTTGCATAGAATGCTCAATCCTGCATAACTACACTGTTCTAAAACCATAAAGCATTAAACACATACATGACAGCAGGATACCGACTACAAACTGTCAAAATTAAAATACACACGTTTATATAAAAACGATTATTTTGACGACATCATAGCTACATGGCTACACGACCACCGTATTATATTCAACAGAAGAAAATGTCACAAAATTAAAAATACAAATTCATTTACAATCAAAAGTTTTTGAGCAAATACATATATTTTTTTGTTTTGATATGATAAAAGTATTTTTTGAAAAAGTATTTTTGTTATAAAATATATTTTTTTACAATATTTTCATAGTTTTGCAGTATGTAGCTGTCGTCTTCAACATAATTCAGTAGCTGACTACACGGCAACGATTGTAGCCAACGGCATATGTAGTCGTGTAGCGGTGTAGCTGTTGTTGTCTATGTGTTTAAAGCTTAAGAGTTGAAAATCGATAAAAATAAATTATTGTTTTTGTTTTGTAGAAAATGGCCTCAAAACAAAATTTAAAACTAAAACCAAAATAGCTTTAAAATTTTATTACTTATTAATTCTTTGTCTAAATCTCCTATACTTTTTCTCTAAGTGTTACATGTCAGTTTCCGAAAGGCCAAACACCTTGTCGAAATAAGTATAAATGCACTCCCAGTGCCAGCAAATTAATATTATTTTTATATTTATTTAGCAAATTAGTGTACAGGCGACACAACCAACAATTTTTTCTTATTTCTCAATTTCTAAAAATACCATGGCTTTTCAAAATTTGTTGATGTTTATTTGATTTAAATTCTACCCCCAACAATAGTAACCGTCTCTTCAGCACATGTTTTATATGGGGTAAATTTTTCACTCTTTGGTTTTTAAAGTAAGGTCGTCTTTAGGTCTTTTTTATTCGCTACATCTATCAAAGTTTTAGTTACTAAGAAGTAATATTGCATCACCTGTGCTGTAATATCGTTTGCATATTCATATCCGTAGGAAAACTTTTTTTATCACCATTTCGTTGACGAACAATTCGGTGCAATAGAAGTCAAAGTCAATGATGATCTACATAATAAAACTTCTGTCCGAACCGATTGCTAGGAATCAACCACGGCCCATGCTTGACAGAGGGGCTATATTTCCTGTCTGTCTGTCTCTTTGTCTATCTTTCTGTTTGTGTTCGCATCACGTAAAATCTGCTGGATGGCTCTTAACAAAATTTTGTGAGGAGGTACCTTAGTATTCTGATTCCGATATAGGATACTTTTTTTTCCTCAAAAATATTTTGTTTCCAAGAGAAAGTGGAGAAAAAACAGTGAAAGTACACTTTATGGGTCCAATTTGGAGCCTCCTTTCTCCACAATGATTTCTGGTACCCAATTAGTACTTAATGTCTACTAGTATCGTGCTAAGAGAGATTTCAAACTGGTAGCTGATAGCTGACGACCTCTTTCCTCATTACAGAGCCTCTTGTAATTGTTAAAATTTGTCTATGTCTACATAACATTTATATTTAATATGTGTCTGACACGGTGCTAAGCCTAATGTTAGCCCCTATGTTGGACATTTACATACAATTTTTGCTATCGTCTTAGTCTTTTTCCAGGCACAGTCTGCAAGTACCTTATTGTAACGATTATTTTATCTCAGCCGTATGATACTTGAAAAGCTTCCATGATCTGTTACTAATCCAGTTAACCAGTTTAAGGTACTCAGATTATATCCAATCACGTTTCTAGTCTTTCTGCCGAGTTGTAATGAGAAATACCAGTCTTTGGTGAAAAGCGAACTTACTATCCCGCCGGGACACCCAGATAATCTTATTATTTATTCTATCTTTTTCCGACCTTAAATAGAATATGATTTCGATGTAACGGCCGACATGCCCTCATTGACATACTAGAACTTCGACTGAAAGTGTGATGTTTTTCACTTATTAATCATTACGACAACGAAACGTTTTCCAGTTAAATCCATTCGTAGTGAATTAGCTCATAAACACCAGTACGAACTACAGGATGATTTGCCTTTTAGCTTTCCCTAAACAGGTCTTTTATGCTACAAGTCTAGCTTTTTCTTATTCGCATTACAAACTTTCCTAGTTCCTGAGCAGAAAGCACTACATGAGTCAGGGTCAAACCCTGAATGCTGCTTCAATAAGAAAATATTTTGTAAACTACTTTAAGTATAATCTCGGTCACTATTTTGATTAAACCAATTGTAAGTAATCTTCTTTCTTTTAAACAATTGTAAAATTCCTGCGAGTGGATAAATAATGGGCGCTTCATATTCAGGCCGTTCTTGCTTACCAATCTTAGAGTAATTTTTTTCTCAATCTAGCATTGGCTGATGGGTCTGCTATGAACACCAATATTGCGATACAGATATTAGTAGTTACATGACCTAAAATAATTAAATCAAAAAAGTTACATTGGTGGAGTACCATTAAAACTCAATTAATAAAAATTCAATTTAAGTTAATTAAAAGCTAAGTTTGAGAATTCTGACATCCTATACGACAGTATAATTCGGGCTGCAAATCCCAAAGGATCGAAAATCGATTTACATATATTTAAATACCAAAAAGAAGTTCTTTAAAAAATCACCCTATACTTACTCTGCTTTGTAAATATAATGTTCACAGTCATCACTTGGTACTTTTGATTATAAAATATTTATTCTAAACATTTTCACTTTATTAAATACTCCGCTGGAGTTTACTTCTTTCTCATTATGGCGCCATGTTGACATACATTTCCATTGTAGTTGTTGTCTTATTTATATCCTGTAACTAATAGACCTCATTATGATGTGCATTAACTGTTTAAGCACCTTTTTTGTCACATTAATTTTCTTTTCTTTTGTTTCTTACTTTTGTTGTGTAAAGGAAAAAATTGTTGCGAAAAACATCCCTCCTCGGTTGAGTTTATATTTCATTTCATTATTTAAATTTTAGTTTCTTTTTTTCTTATTTATGATTATTATTTATAATTTATTTAGTGGAACTATCACAAATCCCTAACAATGTCGTTAGTAGTTATGTTTAATTTTAACATATTAATTTATTTATTCTCCTAATACAATCTATAGTACAAAAAACTACAATGATTGCATTCAACATATTTGTAGCTTTGTCTAAATACGCTGCCCCCTGTTCCTTTTCCCTTTATATTTTATTGTTGTATATTTATCAAAAAAGTTAAACGTATGACATGTATTTGTTGTACTTCTAGTCATTAGGTTTTGAATATTTTTTTTTCACTTCTAGTCATTAGACTTTGTATATGACTTTCTGTCACTGTGACTTATTTATGCCGTTAAGAAATGTTTGTTAATGTATTAAATTATGACATGTTGTTAATGTGAGGCTAACAAATGTTGGTCACTTTTTCTTGGGTGACATGTCAAAGAAAAATAAAATAAATTTTTATCCCTTAACATAAAGTTAACAAATTTTAAAAATTTTTAAATAAATTCAAATAGTGAAAATTAGAAACTTTGCCCGTAGAGTAGAAAACCTTATTTATCGTTTTGTATTAATATTTATCTAGGACATTATAAATCATGCTGAGCACCTAAGATACAAATCCTGAAGGATATAGTTTTATCCGTTCCTTTGACTATTTGAAAATATAATGACCTTTTCTAAATTATAAAGATTTTTGTTATTTTTGCTTCTATAGTTTTTGGGAAATTTTCAGTCAGGCTTCCAAAAACTTTGGTAACGAAAAACGACAAAAGACTCTTAGTAAATAGAATAAAGGATTTTCCATTTTTTTGTGAATATTGGTTAGAACTTTCATAGCCGTAATTTGCCGTAATTTTTTACAAATCAAGGAAACCCAATCATAAAGATTATTTATTCTTCAGAGGTGTTTAACATTTTTTTTTTGTGATTTTCCGATGAAATAATACTGAGTTTGTTCTTTTATTTAAAGACATTTTAATAACACTATGTTTGGAATATAAACTCATTCAGTGAGTCACAGCGTTTCCCATGGGTGCCGCCGCACAGAGGAGTATTTTGCCACTCTAGCCGAACATTAGGTTAAAAAATGAATTTTTAGAAATGTAAAAATTTAAGCACGCAGCTCGACAGACAACAAAATTCATCGTATAGTGCCTTTTCAAGGCTTTTGCTTGAGATTTGTCGTATTAAGGACACTGCTAAAATAAGGAAAGTTGATTAAATCGCAACGTTTTTATTGACTTTATACAATTTTAAGAGGTTTGCAATATATTTCTTTGTGGCTAAACGAATAAAGATTTTGTATTGATTTTTTTTCTGTGAAAGGTCATATTAACAGCTTTTTAAAGTGATTTTTAGAAAAATTTTATTACAAATTTTTATAATAAATTTTTTTTTTTCTAAATAAAAAAAGGATTTTTTTTGTTCATTTTTTTGTCAAAAAAAAATTAAAAGTTTTTTGAGAGTGAGGGCCATCACTATCCTAAAAATGTTATATATCACTATAAAATTTACGTTGTGCGTTTTTGCGCCATTTTGGCGATTTTTTCCAAATTTCACCTTTTTCTGTTTTTGCTGATCTTGCATAGGTAGATACGAGTTTAGAAACCTTTTTGTCGGTTATAAAATGTTTTTGGTTTCTGAGTTGTCTTAAATAAATTAATTGTTATTATTTTAAATAAAATTTATTGTTACTAGTGTGAATTATTCCTTTTGAAAATTTATTAAAAAAATATTTTATGAGTATAAAATATTTATTTCCAAAAAATATAATAATCGAAATTGATTACTATGGGGAAAGCATATCCAGATAGCTATTTCGCTAGTGCTCAACTAGCTCATCAGTGGATTTTTCCCAATTTTTCTGAATAAAAACTCAGATTCTTATGCCTAAAACTTAATAGACTAAATGAGAGGTTCAATCAGTCTAGAAAGAAAGCCAAATCTAAATTTATAAACAAAATAAAAAAAAAATAAAAAAAAAATAAAAAATAAAAAAATTTCAAAAGGAATCATGCGTGATTAAAAATAAACAATGTATATAACACGATTCCAAATATAATTTTTTGAATATACATAATATTTTTATATTACAATAAAACTGTGATTTTCTGCCTGTCTGGCTGTTTGTGCTTGCATCACGTAAAAACTAAAGGATGAATTATAATAAAATTTTATGGATAGGTACCTCTTAGTATCGTGTTTAAAATATAGGATATTTTTCCCGTAAAAATATCTCAATTAGAAGTAGAAGAAGAACAAGTAGTGAGAGTACGCAATTTACCCATTCAATGGTACTGCAAATTTGGCAGCAACTTTTCTTTTTGTCAGCGGGAATTTAAAATACTATTTACAGTACTCTACGATAATAATGGAATTTTATACAAGTTTGAGATTTTTATATAAAGCTTTTGTTTCTGAGTAATTACCCAGGGATGGGTATTTTTATATAAAGTAATAACATAAACCATATCTGAAGCATAAAGTGGTCATAAAGTGGTTTACTTTCAAAGCAAAATAAGGAAGCTGACGAAATAGCGGGCACAGCTAGTTATAAATAAATTAATTATTCTCAGATAAATGAAATACTATAAAGTAATAAATTACAAAAATTACTTTTATTAATATTCTTCTCTTCGACATAAAAGCTTAAAAATTAATATTTTTGGAAATTAGCAAAAAAAAAAATTTTTTTTAATTTACATGGACGTTTCGTGGGGTGTGATTGGAGGAATGTCTCCTCCTGCCCATAAAAACATAAAAATTTTATTTTTATGGTATTAGGGCGTATTTAATCCATTTATTATATATTTTGTGTCACTACTCCCAAAAAAGGGGGAGAGGCGAAAAATAGCAGTTTAGAATCTTCTGGATCCAAGTTTAGGTTTTTAAATATTTGCTCACTATAAAATTTGCATTTACTAAACCAGAGTATGGGGAACTAAAAAAAATTTAATTTTTCAGTGGTAGGATTAGGTCGTCGAAAGGGAACTTTTTTCTTCTTGGTCCGCTTTTTCTTATTTTATAGCTTAACAGCCTCTTACCATAAGAGAATTTTCTGCCTGGTAACATTAATCTAGGAACACTCAGTAAATTTTTAGAGCCAATATAATCTAAAAAAAAGTAATGTCTGGCTAGATTGGTAAAATACCGCAGCGGTTGTTTACTGTAGCAGCCGACGCAAATTTGGGTACGAAACGATAAAAAACAACTTTGAAATAAATCTTTGACATAAATCTTCCCAAATATTTAATCATTCGTAAAAGAATCTTAATTATGTGCTCTTTAACAGACCTCTGAAAAGATGAGTGAAGCTTTGAAAGGGTGCTGTAGCTTAAGTGGTTAGCACGTGTCACGAGTTCAATACTCAGCCGTGGCAACATTAATTTTTCTGATATGTATTAATTTTTCCTTATAATAATGCATATCACAGCGCCCTCCTTCTTCGGTATTACCACATAGCACTAAATTGCCGGCGAAGTAAAATAATTATAAATTTCCTATGCTAGCTTCAAATTAATTCGCCAAAATAACACCAGAGGCGCTGCATTACTGTTCTAAAAATAATCATAACGTGCAATTGCAGTGTTGCCAGAAATGAAGCTTTACTATCACACTAACCATCTGTCTTATCTACTCCTATTCCTCTGCGAAGGAAGTAACACATTTAATATAGGCATTAAATGCCTCAGTGTTACTTTTCTTTAAAAAAAAAAGTTCGAAATTAATAATGTAAAATTTACAAAATATAAAATCTATATCCAAATATACATAGATATTTTTCTGATAATTAAAAATTGTCTGATAAATAAAAATTGTGTGAAAACAATTACCAAAGATCTCACGTAGTTATTAGCGCAGATAGAAATGGTGCACTGACTTTCTAAAAGCAATAATATTTTTTAAATCAAAATCTTATTGAGATAATTCAATCTATTGTAAACAAAAAGTTTCAAAGTTCATAAAACTATTTTACTGGCTTATAAACTTGATACGAGCATCCCCTTGTTTTGAAAGGACTTACTAACAGATGACCAATTTTAATTAGCTCAACATGAAATATTTTTATGTCATACCATAAAATATTTTCCAAAAAATTTAACAATTTTTATTAATCGTCATTAATAAAGTCATAAAAAAATATGTGTTTTAAGCATTTTTATTCTGTTTTTTTTTTGTTTCTTTTTAATTTGTTAATTGTGCTGTTAAATGACATGTTTTGGAAAATATTTAACGCTTGGCTGCATTCAACATTTGGTGACAACGGCCCTTAAAAACCAGAACACGTTTAATTTTGTTAATTGGTTTCTAGTAGTTGTTAAATATAGACACTTTCATATACATATACACAAATATAACAATTCAATTATAATTGCATTGTTAGTCCTAAGAGGGGAAAAAACACAAATCAGACAAAACGAAATCAAATAAAAGCTTCAGTACGCAAAGCACTAACAAATTTGATTAAAATAAAACAGATTTACAATTATCTGAGAAGAAAAAACGGCAAAATCTTTGAAAAGAACACAATGGATTATTTTATATTTTATACATATATAATAAAATAGTAACTCATTTCCTGTTTGCCTGTCTTTCAGTGACGTGGTCGCATCACGAAAAAACTACTGGATGGATTTTAACTAAATTTTGTAAAAAGGTACCTTAGTATCCTGATTCCAATATAGGATACCTTTTTTTGTTTATTTTCAAGAGAAAGTAAAGAAAAAGCAGTGAAAGTACGCCGTTTTTATTTACCGATTTAAAGGTACTGCTTTAAAAGTTGCTTCAAGGCATCTTTTATTTTTAAACGCGGTTGCGCAACAGATGGCGCTGTTTTAAAAAAGGACAAAATATGAATTGAAAGTGGGATATTTTAAACACGATTGAGCAACAGATGGCACAGATGGCGCTGTTTTAAAATAATGACAGAATATGAATTACTTACTGTCAAATAGCCAACTAAATAAAATTTGTATTTTTATTTTGTGGAATTACATTGTTATTAAAATATTTTAAGCGCCTTTTAAAGTGCTTTACAATATTTTTTAGAATCTTAGAATTTTATATAAATTTTATAATTTTTTTATACACCTTTTACAGAGCTTTACAATAATTTTTAGAATAATTATTGTATTTTTTGACCTTTTTTATATTTTTGAATTCTATTTTTTAATAAGCACTAGGTCTTTTTATAAAAATGTTTTAATAATTTTTATTTTTTCAATATTTCGCTACACCATTGGGTAGCATCTTCAGGAAATAAAAATAATAAAAGTTTTAAAATTTAAATGATTGAATTTTTTTTTCAATCATTTAAATTTAAATTTACACCATTGGGTAGCATCTTCAGGAAATAAAAATAATAAAAGTTTTAAAATTTAAATGATTGCATTTTTTTTTTCAATCATTTAAATTTAAATTTTAAAGCTTTTATTATTTTTATTTCCTGAAGATGCTACCCAATGGTGTAGCGAAATATTGAGAAAATAAAAATTATTAAAACATTTTTATAAAAAGACCTAGTGCTTATTAAAAATTAGAATTCAAAAATAATTTTTAGAATTTTTTTTATTTTTTAAAATTTTATCCAGGGATAGTTAGTTACCTTTATATACATTCACCTTTAACAGGGCTTTACAATAATTTTTAGAATTTTATATAAATTTTATATAATTTAATCCAGGGAAGGCTACCTTTATATGAAGTAAAAACGTAAGAGTCTAAAAATTTTATGTGGATTACTTTCAAAGCAAACTCGAACCAAATATTATCAGGACGCACACAAGGTGTGTGTGGGCATAGCTAGTAATAAATAAATTTTTTGATTATAATTTTTTTTTTATTATTTTTTCCAGTCCATCTTTAGACTATAAATAAGTTAAAAAAAGAAAATGGTAACGAACCATATTTATTGAACACTCAATTTATTGCATATTTCAAGTAGAACAAACACAAATTTAACAGAAAGGTTTTTTTTGCCCATGTTTCAATAACACTGTAAATGACATTTTAATAATATAATTTTTATTGCAAATATTTACTTGGTTGGCAAGACTTAAATGTGATTTTTACTCACATGACCGTAAGTACGTAAGTATCCCTTATGTCACATGTAGTAGAAGGTAAAACTTTGGCAAATATTTTGCTGCCTTCAAAAGGAGTATTGAGTGCTTTAATATATTTAAACAAATATTGTCCTTCTGCCAGCTACACACATTCAAAAAATGAATAGGTGTTAGTTTTAGTAGAACGACCATCATATTAACTATTTGTCTGTAAATGAGTCAGTCTATGCATGCCAAGTATGTCCAAGTCAATATTTATTAAGAAAATTTGTTTGTTCTTTACCATCTTAAGTGTGACATTAGCACTGAGTAAACAAGCTGAGCGAAAGGTTTTTCCCTTGCGGACTGGTAGCTGTTGTATTTTATTGAAACAAGTTGCATATGAGATGTTTATTTAAAATTTTTAGTTTGTTCATTTGATGAAAAAGAGATAAAATAATATTTTTTTTTATAAAAATTTGTTTTATATTAACACCCTCCCTTATTTAGTTCAATTCAATTTCATTTCAATTTGTTTATTCTCTCCAAATAAGAGGTTTACTTAAGGGCCTTGAAACCAAAGTCTCTTAACGACAAGCCACCCACTTAGGTTTAAAAGCAGGAAATAGTTGAAGGTGAATTTAGTCTAGAGCATATGTTGAATCGAGTAGCATTATGCAATGATTTTCGCCATAACGACTACAAAGGTGCGATGTCCTTGAGTTAACTAAACGGTGCGTTGCCTACATCACGACCTCATTGATAGCTTATTTTCAGGGGTCCATTCAACGATGCACACTATACTCGGCTACTAGAGATTTTATTTTTAATAATATAAATAATAGTTTTATGACGAGCATAAAAATCTTACTTAATTATGAGGTAAATTGTAGGAGGTAGTCTCCCGAGCTAGTCTTCCTATTTCGAAAATACTTTCAACAATAATTAAAATCAACCTACAGATCAGATAGATGCTGCAAGCGACTGCTTATAAAAACTAATTATTATTAATTATTTAATATTATATATTTATACTTGTGTTTTTAATATTTAATAATATTCAACATTATATATGTATATCCAGATTTTTTATTATTATGAAGGTTTCTTTCAAACTAAAAACAAATAAAAAAATCACAAAAACTATCAAAATCTGAAAGTTATCGCCTAAGGTTTTCCTGTACTCATTTGAATAGACCGGGTTAATGTTGCTCAATTTAAAATGGGAAGGCGTGGCAATTTCCATGCTTAAAAACTCAATATTGTTTATACATATAGAAAAAGGAAAAAGTGGAAAAATTTAAACTTGTTGTGAGGAATTAGCGAATTTCTCGCGTTAACGAGTCAATGTACGAGGGCAATTTGATAATTCCGTTACTTAAAAAAAAAGCGAGATTTATTTCTCAACCTAATCCCTAAGCTTGGCACGATTTCTTCAACATTTTTCTAATTTCCCCCCCTCCCCTAATTATAAGATTGCTGTTAATGATTTTAATAGACACAATTTGTTAAAAAGGAATTTATGTTACAATTGTTCGTAAGAATTTTTTATGAATTCGTTATAAAATTAAATTTCATAGGACTGTCATTTACAGTCTATAACTTTTGTGTTCTCTAACAAAACATATTATTCTTTTGCGGACATAAGTTCCAAAAATTACATCATTGTTACATTCTTTTCGCCTTACATGCTCAACTATTGTTGTCATAAGCACACAAACAAAATCTAAACTTTTAAAGAAAATATTTACATTTGTTTGTTATCAATACAAAAACAGGCAACTTTGGTTTATAACGCCCACTGTATTAGATACAATGTATTGAACTTAACCAACGTAGTTGGATACACATGTCAAAATGTACCAAACACGTTCGCAAACGGATGTGAGCCCAATGAAGCAAACTTTAAATAGTGTTTTTGATTTTTCATATTCCCCATAAGAGAATTGAAGTGAGCTGAAAACATAATTATACTAAGGCTGGGGTTAACAGCACGAAATTATATTGTAGTTATTTAATAATTCAAAGAACACTGTTTTAAAAGGCAAACAGAAGTGGGCCGTTTTATTGAAAAAGTGCGAGTACAAAATGTTGGCACACGCGCTCTTCTATTGTTAAGATCAGGAAGGAAGGAAAGAAGGTATATGTGATTCAATAAGTTGCTACAATTTAATTTTCTTTATTACAGTTTCTTGTTTGTATTTATTTAATACTTTTAAGTATTTATGCTATTGCCTGCTATAGAAAACCTAAAATTATGCTTTTAAAGCTATTTTAGTTTATAAAATTTTTATGAAAAAAAATTAATAAATTAAAAAGATGACTATTTTCGACCATGTACACACTTCTATATCCTTTACACACTTCTATACCCTTTACACAAGACAAATACCTATATAAATATATACTTACATACATATAATGGGTGATTTTTTTGAGGTTAGGATTTTCATGCATTAGTATTTGACAGATCACGTGAGATTTCAGACATGGTGCCAAAGAGAAAGATGCTCAGTATGCTTTGACATTTCATCATGAATAGACTTACTAACGAGCAACGCTTGCAAATCATTGAATTTTATTACCAAAATCCGTGTTCGGTTCGAAATGTTCAAATGTGACAAATTTTGTTCAGCGATGAGGCTCATTTCTGGTTGAATGGCTACGTAAATAAGCAAAATTGCCGCATTTGGAGTGAAGAGCAACCAGAAGCCGTTCAAGAACTGCCCATGCATCCCGAAAAATGCACTGTTTGGTGTGGTTTGTACGCTGGTGGAATCATTGGACCGTATTTTTTCAAAGATGCTGTTGGACGCAACGTTACGGTGAATGGCGATCGCTATCGTTCGATGCTAACAAACTTTTTGTTGCCAAAAATGGAACAACTGAACTTGGTTGACATGTGGTTTCAACAAGATGGCGCTACATGCCACACAGCTCGCGATTCTATGGCCATTTTGAGGGAAAACTTCGGAGAACAATTCATCTCAAGAAATGGACCGGTAAGTTGGCCACCAAGATCATGCGATTTGACGCCTTTAGACTATTTTTTGTGGGGCTACGTCAAGTCTAAAGTCTACAGAAATAAGCCAGCAACTATTCCAGCTTTGGAAGACAACATTTCCGAAGAAATTCGGGCTATTCCGGCCGAAATGCTCGAAAAAGTTGCCCAAAATTGGACTTTCCGAATGGACCACCTAAGACGCAGCCGCGGTCAACATTTAAATGAAATTATCTTCAAAAAGTAAATGTCATGGACCAATCTAACGTTTCAAATAAAGAACCGATGAGATTTTGCAAATTTTATGCGTTTTTTTAAAAAAAAAAGTTCTCAAGCTCTTAAAAAATCACTCGTTATATCTGATGGTTAAATTTTAAGGGCCGATGTTGAATGTGAACCACACCTAAACAACTAGTTTTTTTCTGCATTTAACTTGACATTTCTCAATTTCAGACTAACGCAATTTGAACCATGGAAAGATACAAAGCGACAAATTCAATGGCCGTATTATCTCACGTGGTAGCAATGTCTATAGGCCGCCAAAATCATGTGATTTGATACCCTTGAACTTCTTTCTTTGGGTTATTTGAAAGAAAAGGTGTGAGTCGATAAGCCAGCAACAATTCAAGAACTAAAGGATGAGATAATTCGGCATATTAATGGCATAAAACCTTAATTATGCTTCAGGGTCATCGAAAATTTGGAGCATCGGATGGAGGTGTGCCGTCAAGGTTGTGGGGGCCATTTGACCGATATTTTGTTCCATACATAATTGAACGATACTAATATTATCAAAATAAAAAGAAATGACAATAATTTCCTAAATAATTTGTATGGTAATCAATATCCGTTCTTAAAATTAAACCACCCTTTACATACATATATATATACACGTATACGGGTATACATACATTTATATGCATTTCAAAACGAAAAATGCTTGTCCAGTGCAAAATGGAAATCCACCTTCTTTTTTACGGATTGATATTGGGTGATTTCTTAGCAACTTTCTGTTTAACAACACTGTTTTTGAAAGCTCAGCTGTTTTCGTGTAACATGTTACGGTTTAACATGATCAACTTGGTCTATAATTGAACCATGAATGGACTTACAAACAAACAATGCTTGCATATTATTGAATTTTATTATCAAAATAAAGGCTCGATTAGGAAAGTGCATCGTACACTTCTTCCATTCTATGGTCAGTTTTGTCGACCTTCTTGTGACTAAAACTAAAAAATGTTGTGAGGAGCAGCCAGAAGCAATGCAAGAACTGCAAATTTATCTCGAAAAATACACTGTTTGGTGTGGATTATGGGCCGGTGATATCATTGGACCGAACTTTTTCAAAGACGAAAAAGGCAAAAACGTTTCTATGAATGGCGAGCGCTACCATGCGATGCTTACATATTTTTTCACCCCAAAATGGAAGAGCTGGACTTAAATGTCATGGGATTTTCACAAGACGATGCCACACAGCACGCGAAGCAATGGCCTAATTTAAACGCGAGTTATTCGTGAGATACTGGCTGACATATTGGACGCAGAATGCCAAAATTGAGCCAGCGTGTAAACCATTTGATGCCTAGCCGCTGTCAACATTTCTGTAGATCGTTCTATCGACTCAAATAAACATTTTATACATTTCTCACACATGTTTTTTTTTAATCACATCCAAAAGCTTTAAAAAATTCACCGATTGCATTTGAAAACATATTAGATGAATTATCTCTAAATGATAAAAATTCTTGCAGTAAAAGCAAGAAAGGCCACCTTCAGCAGCAGAGAAATAAATAATTGCCTTATTGTCCTTATCTAAGATGTCAACTTAACGAAAAAAAATCAAAAATTTAATAAAAATAATCTATACATATAATAGTAAAACAGTAACTCATTTTCTACTAGATAGATTTTAAAAAATTTAAAAAAAAATAATAATCTATACATATAATAAAACAGTAACTCATTTCCTGCTAGATAAATTTTAACAAATTTTTATGAGAAGGTACCTTCGTAATCTGATTCTAATAAAGGATAATTTTTTTCCGCAAAAATATCAGTGAGAGTACGCCGAAAATAGCACTGAGAGTACACCGATTTTTTTACCCATTAAAAAATACTGCATACCTTAAGGCATATTTTATTTTTGAAAGCCGTATAACTAAAGCACGGATGAGCAATAGATGGCGCTGTTTTAAAATAATGAGTAACAGATTTTCTGTCTGTCCTTTACAGAGTTTTACAATAATTTTTAGAATTTTAGAATTTTATAAATATTTTAGAATATTATACAGGTATGGGTACCTTTGTATAAAGTGGTTTCGATTACTTTCAAAGCAAAAATCGAACAATATATTATCAAATAATTGAATAAAAACCATAGCAATTTTATTTTTATACGAAATGTTTGCTTTGAAAAATAAATTTCAAAATATTAAAACATGTTTTAACATGTCTTTTTTTCATTCAATGAAAAGTTTAATTATTTTCATATACAACTTTAATTAAATTTTTAATTGATTCAATTTTTTACTTATTTGGAAAATTATTTTGTTCTTTCTCAATTACAAATATAATTAGGAAATTATTTAAATTTCTATCTAAAAATAATTAAAACCATTAATTAGTGCAAATATTTTTTTCTGTGTATGGTGTAGCTTATTTTTTACTAAACAATTACAAAAACCCAACTAAATTAAAGTTTACAACAAAAAAAACCCTAATTCCACCCAAATCTCTTCATAACCCTTAAGTATGCTTCATTTAAGTTATATTAAAATAAAAATTAAATTGCATTATAACCACAGATTTATGTGATATGTCCTAAACCTTTTACATTTAATGTACGTAGATTTTGAAACCCAAATCCTTTAAAAAACCAATCGTGCTTATAAGTTTACTTCCTCTTCATATCAAGCACCCATTCAAACAGTTCCAGTTAATTTGGGAATCTGGTAAGTAGAGAAAAGGTTAAACTGTGTACAAGGACAAATTAAAGCTAATTTCATATGTAGGAGATTTTTGCAACAAAAAAAAATTTCAGTCGTGTGTAAATATTTTCTCCATCTCATTTGGACAACATAAAAATATGGAAATGATAAAAAAAGATATAAGAGTCATATATTTTAAGTTTATAAAATTATGGGGACAGCGAACATGTGGCAACGAATTTATGTTTCGTTTTTTTTTTTTCTTCATTGATTCAATTAATGAACTGACTAGAAATTCAATGGACTTTTGAAACTTAAGAGGTTCTCAAAAATTAATGAGGAGTAAATAACATTTATTGAAGGGTATTTAATTTTAATTTTAAATTATTAAATTTGAATGGTGCTTTTGAAAAACTGTTCATTTTATAGAAAATTAAAATGGCTGTTAAGGACAAACTGTCATTAAAAAGAAAAATGGAGATGAGGGAAATTTTAGCTTTTTTAAGTAGTTAAAGTAACTAACTAACAAGCCGTTTAGGCTATGTTTCTAGTAGTCTGTCCCACTTTTTTTTAAATAAAAAACTGATTCATTTAAGAAATTCTTTTGTCACATATGATGTTGCTTATCGGATGCTTTTTAAAATACCCCAATAAATTAACAAATAACCAAAATAACAAAATATTCAATGACGCTTAACTTGAAAGTTTTTTTGAACAATCAAAAATTATAAACCCGGTTAAAACCCGGACAAATTGAAATTAACCGGTTTTTCGAATAATTTGGAAATAATTTTGGTTGAAAAACGACCTAAGGTTTTCAATAAAAAATTAAAAATTTATTTTATTTATTTATTTAAATAACCGAAATAAATCGGTTTTTTGATTAATTCTAAAACCGGTTTGATAACTCTATTTTGCATTTCCGTGCGCTATTTATCATTAATTCTGCGTAAATTTGGGCACCCCTTAAACTTTTCTCTTTAGATAACCGAAATAAACCGGTTTTTCTAATTATTCTATAACCGCTTTGATAACTCTCTTTTGCATGCATCAATAAAAAACAAACATTCCAAGAAATCCTACTTTGTGCTCTATTTAACACAAATTCTTTGTAAATTTTCGACAGCCTTTAAACTGTTTTTCTATAAAAAATCGGAATAAACCGGTTTTTCGAATATATTATTATTAAAACCGGTTTGATAACTCTATTTAGAATACATCAATTAAAAACACACATTCAAAGCAATCCTACTTTGTGATGTGTTTTCTACAAATTCTGTGCAAGTTTGGGACACCCTTTAAACCCTTTTTATTTAAATAACCTGAATAACTCGATTTTTCAAATTATTATAAAACCGCTTGATAACTCTCTTTTGTACGAATCAATAAAAACAAACGTTCCTAGAAACCCTACTTTGTACTCTATTAAACACAAACTCTGCGTTAATTTGGGCGACCCCGTAAAGCCTTTCTCTTTAAATAACCTGAATAAACCGGTTTTTTTTTGTATATAAATAAAAATAGTTTGATAACTCCGTTTTAAGAAATCTACTTTGCAGTCTATTTAATACAAAATCTGCATAAGTTTTGGCATCCTTTTTATTTAAATAAACGGAATAAAGTTCATAAACCGGTTCTATAACTCAATTTGGCATACACTAATAAAAAACACTCGTTTAAATAAACCTACTTTGTGCTCTATTTAACACAAATTCTGCGTAAATTTTCTACAGCCTTTAAACTTGTTTTCTGCAAGTAACCGGAATAAACCGGTTTTTCGAATAATTCCAAAACCGGTTTGATAACTCTATTTTGCATACATCAATAAAAAACACACATCTAGAGAAGTCCTACTTTGTACTATATTTAACACAAATTCGGCGTATATTTAAGATACCCCTAAACCCTTTCTCTTTAAATAACCGCAATAAACTGGTTTTTCGAATAATACTAAAACCGGTTTGATAACTCTATTTTACATACATACAGCAATAAATATACACTTTCAACGATTTCTACTTTGTGCTGTATTTAAAACAAATTCTGTGTAAATTTTCGACAGCCTTTAAACTTTTTTTTTTGTAAGTAACCGGAAAAAACCGGTTTTTTTGAATAATACTAAACCCGGTTTGATATCTCTATTTTGCATAGAAATCTAGTTTTCCATGAAATCTACTTTGTGCTCTATTTATCACAAATTTTGCGTTAATTTGAGTCACCCTTTTAAAATTTTTTCTTTAAAATGATTTCAAACAATTTCAAAACAACTTTATTTATAATTTTAATAAAATTACAAACAGTATCAAGTTTGTAAATCCCTTAACTAATTAAAATAAATGTGCTCATTAAGTTTTATTTTAAATTAAAAAAAAAATGAAAATGCTCACAAACACACTTCAAAATAAGTATGGAAAGTTGAGAGAAAATGAAAAGACTTTTAATTTTCACACCTGAAAAGTTTATCTTTGGCAGATTATTGTTATAATACTTAAATTACAATCCAACACACCTACACACTTACTTGCAAACAAGAATGTAGTTGTGCTGAATTTTTAAAAGGATTGCTGCTGTTAATGCTGCCATTACAACCTGTTGCCTATCGTTCATTTAAAATTTTGAACACATAATATCTTTGACGCCCTTTAATATTTATACCTCAAGGTTTCCGGCTTTGGTGGAGAATAAAGTAAAAGTTTTTTCCGGGGTTTTTTTTTTTCAAATAATTTAATATAAAAAGGGAAATCTCATGGTTAATTTATAAACATTAAAATTGGATATTTTTTGTCTACTTTTGTTTACATCATACCAAAAAGTATGATGTGAAAGTAAAATAACCTTAAAAATATATCGTTTGAAATATTACACACAATTTTTTTTTTTTTTTTTTTTGTTGCACGTGAAAAGGCAACATACAACACAACTTGTCTAGTTATTTTTTCCGGTTTCTCTTATTTGTTGTGATGCTCATCTATGTATTTATGTTCATCTCAACTTTTTATCACTTCTAATTTGCTTAATTTAAAATTCACAACGTATAATGTTTGACATTTTTCACCATCTCAACACATACACATACAAAGAGACACTTTTTACATGCATACGAATAACATCATTATAACAAATGACAGCACTGAAAGGATATTTGAATAGCATTACAAAGACACAAGTTGGCGGTATAATTCAGTGTTTTTAAAATAAGTAGACAAAATAGGCCTTAACTTTTACGCACGTCTTAACTGTTTGTCTTTAGTTTCCCAGAAAGTTATACAGTCATACAGGTATGATGAATCAAGGTGTGCCTCGATAGACTGATTGGTAGTGTGCTAATCTATAATTCTGGGGTTTGTGGGTTTGAATCCCGGATTCACGGATGTTTTCTGCCGACAATCAAAAAGCTTAGAAGGTAGTTTTGTCTTTAAAAAAGGGTTAATTATAGCAAAAACCGTTTAGACATGAATAGATAAGAATGATTATTGGTATTATTACGGTCCATACAACTTTTGAGAAACTTATGGTAAAATTTGGAAATATCCAAGATAATACATTTAGGTGGTGTAAGAAAGCTGTCGAAGCCTTCTATTATTCCTCATATAAGTTTCCTGTTCTATGTATCACAAAACTTAAGATATTCTGCTCTGATTTCTTTCAGAATATATTACATGTCAGACATACAGATCCGGTTACATTTTTGGAATTTATAAGAGATTTAAATGGATTGCTTAAAACTTATGAGAGAACATGAAAGGAACATTAATGAAGGTGAAATGAAGTAAGAGAAAACAATAAAATAAAACATGATGAGTTAAATTAAACTGAATAGAGGCCAATAGGCCTCAATGGACACAGATGTTCTATGCATCCTTTTAACCTGATCTAACTTAACAATTATTCATATTTTCGTTTCTTGTGTTTTACCCAAATTTGTATCCTTTGTTTTCTATATTGAAACTATATTGTAATTATTTGGATCACAAATTGACTTATTTTTCCAGTTTCGAAATTAAATTTGAATTTTCGATAGAAGAGTTTAGAAGTTTTTGCATAAAAAATTTAATTCTATAAAATATATAATCTAAAAAAAATCATATTCTACTAACTTCGAAAATTCGAAATTATATTCGAAATTTCGAACATACCATAAAAGTTCCCAGTTTTCGGTTTTTGCTTAAAAACAATTGCAATTTTTGCTGTTAATGCCCTACAATTAGATTTCAAAGTATCGAAACTTAATCTTAGTAATTTCCCATAAAAATTACAACTTTATTTTAAAAGTATTTTTATATCGTTGTGAAATTTAGATAAAACTAAAAATAGTAGTTAGACGAATAATCTAGTATTCCTTTAAAAATCATATTCTACTAATTTCGAAAATTCGAAATTTCGAAAATAGCTTGAGTTACTATTTTTGAGTTTTCCTTAAAAAAAAAAATTCTAAAGTGAATGACCTCTGATTATATTTCAAAGTATCGAAACTAAATATTAGAAATTTTCAATAAAAATCACAACTTTATTTTAAAATTGCTTTATCTATAATTATTATTTGGACTAAACTGAATATATTAGTTTTACGAATAAGCTAATATTCTTTTAAAAATCGAAAATTCGATAGTATGTATATTCGAAATTTGTTCTCTTAATCACAGAAATTTTCAAAAAAGTCACAACTTTATTTTAGAAGTGCTTTCATATTAATTATAAATTTCATATAAATTTAGACTAAACTGCAGATAATAGCAAAAAGCTCTTAATTTTTAAAAACCATATTCTATTAACTTCGAAAATTCGAAATTATATTCGAAAATTCGAACATACCTTAAAAATTACCATTTTCGAGTTTTCGTTTAAAAACAATGATATTTTGAATTTTTTAAGATAATTTTGAAATAGTAATTCAGAGCCAAAGAATTAAATTACAAAATATAAAATCTTAAACAAAATAACTATAAAATATTGTTATTTTGTTATTTATACTTGTTTTCCATTACTATAAGAGAACATTATTTATTGATATTGATGTAGTACCTTCTGATAATCCTATTATTGCTTTTTAAGATTTTCCATGGCAGGATTGAGCGACTTATGCATTATCGCCCTTAACACTTATTCTGGTATCTTAATATGAAAAATTTCGGATAATTTTTAACAAAAATGAGTTTTTCCGTTTTCACTTTCACATAACATTTAACTACAGACTTTAAGCCATTGTAGAGTACTTAATATATAATACGTAACCTTCTCACACTTTTTATTTGCAATTAGATCCTTGTATTTTATTCTCACTCACCTCGTTACTTATATTTTCTTGCTTGTTTGTGTTTTATTTTATTTTATATTATTTTTTTTTGGGGGAGGGGGGGGTATTTTTGCATATTTCAACACCCGCTATGAGTTTTGCTAGTTAGTCATGCACATTTTAGTTATAGTACACAGATGATATATTGCTGGTTTATAATATCCCTCGTACCTTTTCTTCACATCACACTCGCATAATAACAGCAACAACAAAAAAACTTAACCTGTTTTTAAGTATTTGGATTCATATTACACGGTAAATTTTGTCATATAAGCCAACTCAAATACACATAAACAAACAAACAAACATACAAACGTGCATATAAATTTTAAATAATATTCAAAGTACTCAGAGAATGAACCCCTTTTTTATAGTATTTCAAGGTGATATTGTTTACCCGATTTAGAAATAGAAGGTTGGGATAAAGGTATCGCATACAAAGGACTCTATGAAAATTAAGTCACGTTTAGTAATTATCGCAATATTGCAATTTGATATGTGCATATTAATTATGAGATTTTTTTTTTTAGATTCAAAAACTTAACTAGAAATGCGTGTGATTGTGGGAGCAAGTAATTTAAAATTTTAATTTAAATAAATTACTCAATTTCAACTTTTATTATCTACATGGATTAAATGAAAGAGAATAAATGATTAAATGTAAGGAAATAATACGTGCTTAATTTTAAATTCTTTGCTTGTATTTAAACAACTAACTTTAATTGATAAAAAAAAGATTTTTAGATTTTTAATTGGAATTAAGTATAATTGGGAAGGCAAATAAAATATAATAAATATTTAGGATCGAAGACAAAAAAGGTTAAAAAAGAAAACAACTTTAGTATGAAGGGTTTCTTCAGTAATTTAAAAAACGGTAACTAACAGATATCTTTTTATGTTAAATATCAGAAAATAAATATTTTACCTAACATAATACACTGCACAGTGGGGCAGTATATTTTGGAAGCAAAAATATAAAATATGCAACAACTTTTTTATAAGTTAAACTAGTTAAATGAAATTTTCTGTGGATATGTCATTAGTCAACGAAAATCAAATATATATAATATAGGGAAAAGGAAATCCCATAATTCCCAAAATAAAGTCCAAAAATCCCGAAATTTGAATTTTTATTATTTTGCTCATAAAGTCCACATACGCACTAGGGCTCATAAACATACTGTCAGCAATAATTGTAAGTATAAATAACTTTATTACAGCAGTCTTCCTTTTCCGATCCCAGCTTTGGAATTTTATTTCGATGTAAAATAGGTCAAATTAAAGGACCTCCATCTTCAACAAGGATAATCAATTTTACAGGAAATTAGCGTACGTTTACAACGTACATATAGTTATCTTACAAAATAAAATAAAATTATTATGTGAGTCGTTTATTTTGAAAGTGGCATAAGTCACTTTACAAAAATACCAAGTTAATGATAACAATGATTAAAATTTAACGGTATTTCTTCATTTTAACAAAAATTTACAATCAAATGTTAAGCGCCACTAACCCAAGGATTATGAATTTGGTGTAATAGAAATGGCTTTGGGAAAAGCAAATATATATACTCTAATTCTTAAATATATCGATTTAAAACGAAAGTTACTTATGCCATTTTCAAAATCAACGTCACATATATACCTTGAGAATTTTTTTTTTTCTATTAAAAAAAAACGAGATTGATGGCCCTTAAGCTAAAATACACAAAAATGCAATAATTTTGGAATTTTGAAATTGAAAGTCTATTTTCAAAGTCTTATTAAAAAAAAAAAATAATAATCTTCAAAACTTTTCAAAATATTTTAAATTTTGCTCGCTAAGTACGAATTTGCTAAAAATTGTACTCAATATTTTGAAATAACTAGACCAGTTTACCGAAAAGTCAAAAAATTTTATGTAAAATTGCTTATTACTCTCTCATTTTAAAACATAATTTATAGGTTAAATTTTCAGAATTCATAGAAAAATTTTAAAAATCCCATTCTCTAAAGGGATTTGCAGGTGCGAGGTAACCAACTTTGAGGAGACCACATAGCGCCACTCCTGGCCAGTGGATAGTGCCCAGCGTTCAGACTTAAGCTCATATACTCCCCTGCTATGCTTATTCCAAATTTTAGATCAATCGGCCCTTATACAAAAATCTGAGTTATTTCAAAAATATTTTAATACTAACCCACTGTGCACTGATAGGGGACATTTCACTATTATTTCTAAACAGCCTTTATTAGTGAAATTAATTTGGAAAATATTTTAAATAATCCAAAAGGTCTCGCTGAAAGCAAATTTGAAAAACAATAAATTTTATTAATTAATAGATGTTCCCGCCAGGTCGTGGGCGTCCTGCTCGCGATTTCGCTTTGAAAGTATTTCACACCAATTGTTAGACAACAATGTAATTTCGTAAAGTAAAAATACAAACTAAATACAAATTTTATTTAATGGGCGCCTAATGTTGCGCAATAGTTTTTAAAATATCTCAGTTTTAAACCGAAAATTTCAGTACCTTTAAACCGGAAATTGTGTTTTTTCACGGCTTTGGCTCCACTTTCTCTTGGAGATGAGATATTTGTGGAATAAAGTATCCTATATTGACATCAGGATGTTAAGGTACCACCTCACAAAATTTTGTTAAAATCCATTCAGCAGCTTTTACGTGATGCGAACACAAATGAAAAGCAGTCAGAGAGACAGACAGACGGAAATGAAATACTGCTTTATTATATGTATAGATGTACTTTGATATAAAATTTACTTCTAAGGAATTTAACCTTGATATCAAATGTACTCATATAATAATGCCGATTATATGAAGATATTAAATTATTTGGAAGAGGAATAATATATGGATACAGAAATCTATGTAACCTAATGAAATCTTAACGATTGTATAGCAATTTGAATGAGCGTATCTTGAGTATCAGAACTTATTATGTAGAGTTGCTTGATACCACTAATCTTTGATAAAAATAAAAACTATTCCTTCTGTTAATGTACATATTTTTATATGGTCATTAAAAAAGCAAATTTTCAATCAATATTTAACATCTTCTTCAAATGATTTTATTGTCTTTTATGCAACAAAGACTTAATAAATATTGCAGCTGAAAAAGATGAAATACAAACAATAATGGTTTTAAAACATATATAAGCAGATACTCAAATACATATATTTAAAAGGTATAATCACAAAGAGTTTTTATTTTATATAAGTACTTATGTACATACATATACATACATACCTACACTATATGTATGTGAATTGAAATATATAGGGAAAAGAAAACAAAAGTTATATAAATTATGCATTTTTACTGCACTTTAAAAAATGCTGTTTGACTGCACTCAAACAGACTTCATACTCTGCTCTACTTTTAAATGAGTTTTTATGTTTTTTTTTTTTTTTTTTTTGAATAAAACACAATGGTGGCGTTGATGAGTATGATGGTGACGAAGTTGTTGCAGTTTATGATGATGCCAAATCCGAATGTTGTGACTGACTGACTGACTGACTGCCTACCACACTTTCATACAATTGAGGACAAACTCGGCATATTTACAAGAACACATATTCAGCTCGTATTTAAAATTATTAAAACAAATGTTAACATTATATATTATACAGTTTTTCTTATTATTGCTGTTGCCATGTTGCATACAAAAGGGAGTATCTAAGGAGTGATATAAATGAAGGTAGTGGATTGGTAAAAAATTAGTACTATTAAGCAAAAACTTTTTGAAAATCATTTAAGATTTATTAAATAAAATACCATGAGCAAAAACTAAATTCCTTATTAAGCCCTAGAAGGCTAAATTATTAATGTAAGATTCAATCTTCGTCAGTTTAGGCATTGCAAAAAAAATATACTTTAAGGGTAATTCCATGCCAAATCAACAAGGCACTCAAAATGACTGCTTCTTAGCAGGGACTTAACAATTATAAGATAATTCACAAAAAATTCATTTTCAACCATTAATATTGATAAATTTATAAAATGGTTATAATTAACCATTTCTATAAGATATATTTTTTTCTGGTCATCGCAACCAATTTTATTGAGAATTTTGTTTTTTTGGTTATAAATAACCATTATATCAACCAAAAAATTTTTTAACCATTTTTAACCATCATATCAACCGAAAATATTTTTTGGTGAAAAATAACCATTAAATAAGTTTTAATTTTCTATTTTGGTTATCATATATATATAAATAAAATCAAATGTCGTTCGTTGTTAATCGCAACACTTAAGAACAAGTTGTTGTCATTAGTATAGACATTTTTTGCATGAATTTACTGATTTTCGTGAGACAAATTCAGTATCAGTAAATTTTTATTTTGATTTTTGTATTGTCAATGATAACCAAAACAAAGAAATTATTTTTATAATTGTTATTTGTAACCAAAAAATTTTTTTTTTACAAAATGGTTATTTCAAATAAAAAAAAAACTTTTTTTGTTGATATAATGGTTACTTATAACCAAAAACAAATATTTCTTGCTTTAATTGGTTACGATAACCAAAATAATATATATGCAATGATAATGGTTAAAAATAACCAATATTAAATAAAATAATTTTTTTCGTAACCTTTTTATCTGAAATAAAAAATAACAATTATGTTCGGTCCCTGCTTCTTATTTTATTGAAAGTTTTTTGAAGTGAAAACTTCTTTAGGTACCTCGAGCAATTTTTGGTTAATGAAAAATTATTGAACTCAAAAGCCGTAACCGACGTCACCATTACCACTACCGTAACCGCGTTACCTAACATTCTTTCTATACATTGGTCTGCACGTTTTGGTTGAAGAAAAATGATTGAACTTGCATATTAGGCGAGCCAGTATTAACTGGGCTACATTTTCGGTTAATGACTTGATCATCTCTCTCAAACTATTATAATTTCTTTGGCGTTTTGTGGCTTATCATGCGAGTCCGATGCTATACCAGGCACTTCCCATAAATATTTTTTTTTAGATAATTTAAGGTACCCCGGTTGTATTTGAGTATCTAAGACTGCCTGAAAAAGATTCCAGCTTGCTTACATGCAGCTGTTCTCTGTTACCTGTTCAGCATTTAATGTTCGATTTTTGATAGATCTTAACTCCTGCTTTATCATAATCCAATGAAATTCCCGGCCAGGATTGCAGCTTAATCTCTCTATTCTAAGGTTCTTACTATATTCATTGGATGTGGTTGTCACCCATATATGTCCTTCAATACTCTTCAATTTTGTAGTCATATTCTATCTTTTCAGACTGTAGTTGATGTTTTTATGACAGAAACTGGCATTTCTGCATCTTCTGGGATATATTATATATTCCGATAACATTCACCTATTTTTTACTGGAGTCGCCTTAGAGATTAGATCCTTCTTCCTTCAGTAAAGGAGAAAGAAATTCCGCTTGCTCAAACTTAGAAGTCGAATAAATATCTAAATTTCGCTTACTAGAGAGCCTGCTCACCCTCTGTTTCATATACTTTGTCATATTTTATATATATTTATTTATTTATATCTATATTTTAGACCCCTTTTTTACCTTTTTTTTGTTCAACCTGCTTTCTATTTCGTAACAAATACCTCATCTCTGCGGCTCTTAAACGAACAATTTGAATGGTTGTAGTCCTTTGGAAACAATTTTTCCTCAACATGTCTGTGTAGGCCATAAAATATAAAATTGGGGAATTGTGCTTTTAATGCGTAAAATGTAAACTGAAATATAAACAACAACTGCAACAATAAAACGATATGAAATCACAACATTTTATAAAACAAAAGCAAAATTCTGCAACAACAAGAAAAACATTAAAAACGCACAAACGTTCATAAAATCCACTTGCTATGATTACTTTTTTATATCACGAGTATTCTCTATCCATTTTTGGTTGTTGTTGTTGTAGTTGTTGTTGCTACATGTTATGTATTTTGTTTAAATTCATTTTTCATATGACACATGTCATATATTGTCAAGTATTGCAAAAACATTGTGTGAAGGCAGCTTAAAAACGCAAATGCATTATACGAGTATATATTTATGTAATGAACAAAGGGTACGTACGAGTATGTACATATGTATGAATGTATAAAAAAATGCACACACATGCAATTTACAACATTTAAGTACAGAAAATCCATAAAAAATGCACTGAGTAAAAATAAGGGTTGACTAATGCATTTTATTGTTAAACCTGACAATATGACGCACTTTTTTAGTTGTTAAAGATTTTTTTTTTGTGTGACTCTGTGTTATTGATTAAAATTGCATGGTTTATTTGCAAAAAAAAAAAAAAATATTAAAACTTGATGTTTGCTTTTTCTTTTTTGTTTAAAGAACTTAAACCCCTTTTTATTTTAATAAAAAAAAGTACTTTGGGAAATCATTCAGTGTGAAAGAAAGCAAAAAATGCAATTTCTCACAAAAAAAGAAACATTGCATATTCTTAGGGGTATTTTTAATAAATTGTTTAACGCATACCTTAGGGAGGTTATGTAGCATAAGGAATATGTTTAAACTGCTGAAAAAATAGGTTAAACATGGAAAACGACTGAGAGACGGAGTAAAATTTTAAGCAGAAAAAAAACTAAAACGGAATATTAGACGCTATAAAAACCCTCTCCATTAGTTGTTTAGAATCACTTAAATTTCTGGTTTTAGTAGTCCATATCATCACAAGTTTTTGAGGGTAGTTCAACATTTTTCTAATGAAAAGATATTTTAAAGTTCTTTTACAAATAGTACTCCCCAACAAACATTAGCGAAAATGGGCAAGAAAATATCATTATAGAATGAAAAAGTAGGAGCTAAAATCCATGTTTATCGTTCGTAAGGAATAGGATCCCATAACACAATTTTTTCAAAACATAAAATTTTGATCCCGTAACCATAACTTTACCACTGGGGTGACAACTAAGTTGCCTTTAGCGATACAAATAAATAAAATTTAAGTTCGTAACATTTTTTTTTTTTTTTTTTTTGTAGAAGCTATAACCTTTTAAAAATTTTGTTAGGGAGTCCTACTCATGTGACCGGGCGTTCATGTCTAACGACTTAATGCTCTATAAATCAGGCGAAGGTCCAAAACTCTGTCGAATACTTAAAAGATATATTAACCTGTAGAGATAGTTTCAAAGGAAGCATTGCAAACCTCATTAACACCTTAACAATTTTTTTAAAATCTTCTCTTTTAGAATCACAAGTCAGGTCTCCAGCCAGTAGGCAAGAAAGTATCTTAATGTTAATCAAAGTCTTCAACCAAAACGTGCCGACCAATGTATTGAAACAATGTTAGGTGACGATAATGCGAGTTCAGTAATTGTTCTTCAACCAAAATGAGCAGACTTGTGTATCGAATCCAATATTAGGTGACGATGATGCGAGTTTAATAACTCCACCAAAACGTGCAGACCAATGTATAGAAACAATGCTAGGTGACGATGGTGACGATGAGACAAGTTTAGTAATTTTTCTTCAACCAAAGCCAGCAGACCTATGTATAGAAACCAATGTTTGGTGACGATGGTGACGATGATGCGAAATTATTCCTTTTTCTTCAACCAAAATGAGCCGACCTATGTATAGAAACCAAAGTTAGGTGACGCGGTTACGGTTGTGATAATGGTGACGACGATTATGGTTTTGCAGTTCAATAATTTTTCTTCAACCAAAAAGTGTTCAAAGTGCCTAAAGAAGTTTTTACTTAAAAAAATTAAGAAGAAATCGATGTTGATTAATATACACAAAAACAAAAACGATTACAATTTGCTAGGGAGATATATCATAGGACATTCAAGTAATAGCTTATGGTCGTCAATAGTTTGTTCAAAATTTCTTTGATATATTTTAGGCAACAAGGATAAACTGCTTATGTCTTATTCTGTATTCTTTCCTGCTTTTTTTTAATTTAGTCTTATTGCAGTGAAGTATTTTTCGTTCTATCGGGACTTTATAAATAAGGAAGTCGTTCTACATTTCCATAAGTAACACATTCAGAGAAAGGATTCCTTCTCGATAACAAAACTTAAGAGCTCAAGTGGACTAAACCAATTATACTTTGTTGCCACAACTATAAACGATAGGAAAAGAAGTGCAAGGATAAGCTTTAAAGCAATTTATATTAGAACTAATCTTAGGCTTTTTATATTCCTTTAAATTCCACGCCATTTTCGTTTAAAGAAAAAACGACTGTTAACACACCTGCAATGATGTCTTGCTATTTATAATAAATGTTTAACAAATTTTTTATTTGATTTCAAATTTATTTATGCAAAGCAATATGAAACACCACCAACTTATGATATAAACCAAAAAAAAAAAATTGGAAGCATGAAGCTAAACTTTCAATATAAACCCCCATAATAATTTATTATACTCATTAATATGTCTAGCACCGTTTATAATTTTTCAGCGTGCTTGTGTTTTTATAAGCCCATTTATTTTTTATAACTTTGATAAAACCAAAAAGAAAAGGCACAACAAATCTTTAAACTAAAAAAGAAAAGTCAATAAAAAAATACTATAAAATAGTTAAACCCCTGTAAATAAGATAAAAAATAAAACAACCCCACAAAGGCCACCACACACTAGTGACCAATAAGTGTCAGTGCTATCAATACTATAATCCCTTTTATTGCTTTCGATTTAACAATCTTTCAGAATTCTGCTCACATTTCATAAAGTGTCAAAACAATCCGGTATTGTTTTTCATAATTGTATTTATTTTTTTATCTTACATAAAATACAATTTTTTATAGATTTTATTGAAATACAACATGTTTTGTTTTACCAACTTAGCAAGAGGAATATAAAAAATTTGCAATTACTGTTTTTGTCTCAAAGGATGTAACATGTTTTTCTAATATGTGCAACATATGAGGCCAGTTATGTTTTAAATAAAAAATAATTTGTTACAGAATGTTAAATTAATAACGCTATTAATGTATAATATAAAGGAGTTTTTACAATGCAAAATTTATTGCATACTTTTCTGCACTTTTTTATTATTTTTAAAAAAATTTGCAACAAAGCGTTCGATCGATCTAACGTGAAACCCTTTTATTTAAATAATATTTAAAATCGCCAAAAATTAAAATCTAGAGTAAAAATTGAAAAAAAACATTTTTTCACATTTAAGGCCAGTACGCAGCTCGCCTGAATTTCAGTTTCCTATAAGAAGTATGTGTAAAAAAAACAGCCTGAAATTCAGGTTTGAAAATTTTCAGCCAACTTTCCGTTTGGCAGTACGCAGCTAAAAAGAAAACTAAACGGAATTTTTGACTATTACAGGGATGTTCTCACAAAAAGTGTAGACTTTTTTCTTCAGCTGCAACAAAAATTAATGTTCAGGCAATTTTTTGGTAACGGAATTTATGGCATTTCACATTTAAAAAATTTTTTGTTCATTTCTGTGTTGTTGTGTATGTTATTGTGAACAATAAACTATAAAATTAAAAATACACGACGACATGATTTTTATTTCTACAAACGACCACATGATGAATTTTATTTTTGTAGAAATAAAGGCAAAAAAATCAAAACTGAAATTCCGTAGAGCTGCGTACTGGGCTTTAAACAAAAAATTAAAACATTCATGAAAATCCCCAAGAAGTAGCATGATTTACGTTTTAGAAAAAGATTAAAGAAATATGCTGGCAAAATCTTTCCAGTTCATAGACATGCTGTCCTATTCGAATTAATAACCAAATGAAGGTCAAATATAAATTTTTGACTCGGATGGCGATCAACCATCCTATTTAAAAACAAGTTAGAGAGCTATATTCGGCCCTGCCGAATCTTATATAGCCTTCACCACAGTGATTTTATTTATGCATAAATGCGCACTATCAACTATTTGCCCTACATTGGAACCACCACCACGGAACCTTTCTGTCATTATCGCGGAATGGGGTTCATGTAGCTGCACATCTTTTACTCATACCTACTAACCAATCCTGCTTTTACATCAACAGGGCCCATCGAAGTTTCAAGAAAACAATCATATAATGTGTTCAAGGTATTCCAACTTCCAAGTGAAGCTAGGAATCAAAAACGTGTGCAGAATTTTCCAACGAAACAGTACATTGTGGTGGAGAGCACTGTGAGATATGCACCCTATACATACATATATATATTTACATACGAGTATATCTATAAATAGACGTAATGATAGCGCGCTATTGGTCTCACAATGGAACCACCACCCCGTAATCTTTCTGTCATTACTTCGAGATGGGGCTGCACATATTTCCCCCATACACACTCTACCCTCGTCAGGGCCCAACGAAGTTTCAAGAAAATAATTCCAAAAAAGCATTGATTATACTCTACAAAAACCATAGTGCACTCTCTAATGGTACCACACTGAAACCACCACCTCGGAATCAATTTTTGTCAGTTTGTACTCGGTATTCTGATGTTGTAAATGTGTTTAATGCATCTAAATGAATTGGTTTTAAAACAGAGATCTCAACTACAAGTATATAAGAATTAAATGCATTTAATAAAACATGTTACTCTATATATGTATGTACATACATATGGATATTCTTAATACATAGGTATTAAAAAAATATGTTTATTACACTTATCATTTTCATAGAGTTTTTTTTTTAATATTTCAAAAACCGTTTGTAAAAAGCTTTGAAAAAATTTTTGAAAAAAATTTGTTTTTTAAATTTCTTGTAAACTTTTTTTCGAAAATTTATTTGGAAATTTTTTCGAAAAATTTTCTTTAAAAATATGTTTTTGAACATGTTCCTTTTAATTTTTTTTTAATATTTTTGAAATAGTTTTAAAAAGAAAAAATTTTTTTAATTTTTATGGGCAGGGGGAGTTATCCCTCAATTCACACTCCCCAAAACGTCAATGTGAATTAAAAAAAAAAAAAAAATTTTTTCTAATTTCCAAAAACTATTCATTTTTAATCTTTTATGTTGAAGAGAAGAATATTAATAAAAGTAATTTTTGTAATTTATTACTGTATAGTATTTCATTTATCGGGGAATAATAAATATATTCATAACTAGCTGTGCCCGCCACTTCGTTCGCGTCATTATTTTGCTTTGAAAGTAATCCACTTTAAGACTCTTAATTTTATAATGCTTCAGATATGGTTTATGTAATTACTTTACATAAAAGTACCCATCCCTGGGTAATTACTCAGAAACAAAAGCTTTATATAAAAATCGCAAATTTGTATAAAATTCCATAATTATTGCAGAGTACTGTAAATAGTATTTTAAATAAAAAATTAATTACCCGCTGACAAAAATAAAAGTTGCTGCCAAATTTGCAGTACCATTGAATCGAAAAAATTGCGTACTCTCTCTACTTGATCTTCTTCTACTTCTACTTGAGATATTTTTACGGGGAAAAAATATTCTATATTCGAAGCACGATACTAAGGTACCTCTCCCTAAAATTTTATTATAATTCATCTAGTAGTTTTTACGTGATGCGAGCACAAACAGCCAGACAGGCAGAAAATCACAGTTTTATTATAATATAATAATATTATGTATAGATAATAAATAATTTACACTAGCAACAATAAATTTTATTTAAAATAATAACAATTAATTTATTTAAAACAACTCAGAAACCAAAAACATTTTATACTCGACAAAAAGGTGTCTTACTCGTATCTACCTATGAAAGATCAGCAAAAAGAGAAAAAGGTGAAACTTGGAAAAAATCGCCAAAATGGCGCAAAAACGCACAACGTCTTTTTCTACAGTATAAAAGTAGAGATCGTAAATTTTATAGTGATATATAACATTTTTAGGATCGTGATGGCCCTCACTCTCAAAAAACTTAATTTTTTTTTTTTTGACAATAAAATGAAAAAAAATCCTTTCTTTAATTTAGAAAAAAAATTTTATTATAAAAATTGGTAATAAAATTTTTCTAAAAATCACTTTAAAAAGCCTTTCACGGAAAAAAAATCAATACAAAAAAATGCATTTTTTAATTTCGAACAAAATTTTTTATCTAAAAACATAGAATAAAATTTTTCTTTTATGGAAAAAATCAATACAAAATCTTTATTCGTTTAGCCACAAAAAAATATATTGCAAAAATCGTATAAAGGCAATAAAAACGTATCCGATTTACTCAACTTTCCTGATTTTAACAGGGTCCCAAAATGACAAATCTCAAGCAACAGCCTTGAAAATTCACTACACGTTGCTGTCGTACTTAAATTTTTACATTTCTTAAAATTAATTTTTGGTCTAATGTCCGGCTAGGTTGGCAAAATATCCCTCTGTGTGACGTCCAACTTGAAGAAGCCATATCAAATATGGTATAACTGAAGTTAAAGGCAGTACAAAACAACTAGCTCTAGTAGGAGCTCTATCTTTTGATTGGGTTGCAAACTTCTATTTGGTAATAATTTGGGTTTTATGGAACAAAGTTATGAGACACTGGAATTGGAAACTCAGAATCGCCTAAACTAGACGCTGCTATTAATGACAGCCTCAATGTATTTAATGAAGATAAAATCATATCAAAAACCGCCGATCCATAAGTCTCCTGATTATTACATTACTTTCCTGACAATTACATTTCCTGACTCTACATTCAACTGAGAAAGATGGATATTTCATTAATTGCAAAAAAAAACAGAAAATTTAATACAAAATGGCCGTTTAAATAAAGTTTTGCCTAGCATTGGACTAGACTATCATTACAGGCTTAAAGCTTTGCACTTCATTTGTAATATGGACATTAATTATATTCGAACTCATAAAGTATATACATATATATTTTACATTTAACATTTTCTCTCTATCCGCTCGTGTTGAAATGCATTTTCTGAGGATCCAAGATAACTAGTGAAAATTCTTAATTCACCAATCTTTCAAATATATTATCGACAGTTTTGCCATCGAAAATCAGTAAAATCGGTGTATAAATGGTGGAGATATGGTAAAAAAAAACAGGCGAGCCCTTATATTTTCCGTTGGGTTTTTCCATTTTTTTGTGTTGTTTTTTGGACTTTATTATTGTTGTTATAAAAAAATACCGAAAATTCAGTAAAAATCTAGATTTTCGAAATTTTACTAATCAACCGAAATTTCAATTCAAAATATCACACTTGCACCAAAATATCCGACTCCCTCCAAAATTTCGCTAAAAAAATTTTACTTTACAAAAAAATTGTAATTTCGATCCAAAAGTTTTTAGTGAACTAAGTTGTGACCTTGGAGTTTAGACATTTTTGGGATAGCCTTACGTTAATTTTTATAAAAGCTTCAATACAAACTCAATGAATTTTAACCACTTTGTAACATACAACAACCCTATTTGACAGATAACTTCATTAAAATAAAACACAGTTTTCGCAAAAGATAAATGAATATTGTAAATACAAGACATACACATACATATACAAAAAAATAATTAAAGCTTAAATAATTTATTATGTTTATTTTTCATTTAATGGCAACAATACTGGCAACAGATAGACAGACAATCAGCATCAAAAACCAAAAACAGGAAAACCTCTCTCTTTGACTTCTCAATGACTTTGGGCTCATCATCTTCATCAATGTATGATGACTAGCTGGCAGAATGTCTATTTGTGTATCTATATGATTGTGTACAAAATGACTGAAAATTTGAATGTATTAATGCAATATAACTGAAACTATACGGGTATAAGTGAACTATTAATATTTAACCATTCGAAAAATAAACATAATTAAATTAATAGCATCGCTCACAAACTCCTACAATCTTTTATAAAGATAAAGAGAATATTGAAGAGTTTTCCAGCATCTTTGAAATCACTTCATAAAATATTTATTTTATTATGTCTGCCTTTATTTTAAGAAACCATAACTTTTATTTTTGTATCTTTTGAACAATTTCTCATTTGCCATTAATATTAATTAATAGTCATCATTTAGTATCTTGTGAGTATTTCGAACTGAAATAACTATAAATTTTATGATGTTATTACATTTGACCCTAACAGAGTCTTACTATTTGAATTGTACAAGCAGGTACCGGCACATTAAAAATTATTACTAAATGGTCGTTTATTAGGAGATGGTTGCCTCGTACTGTTGTCTACTATAAAGTTTTTCTGTTTATTTTTTTTTTTATATTAATTTGATAGCCTAAAAGCCTACTTCAAAAGTTGTATTAAATAGGTTAGATATTTGAAATGCTACTTGAGTAGTAGGCAATAATAGCAGCTTACACTGTTTGTAACACAGCCATAAAACATTTTTGTTTTTCAAACATACGAAGTATTTTTATAATTTCAGATTTCTTAAGTTTTAATGACAATAAAATAACATTTCAGATTTATTTTTATGACTAATTGAAAAAAAAAAAAAAGAAATAAGTAAGTGCTATACTAGGTCATGCGGAATCTTATCTACCCTTCACCACAGTAATGCTAGATATTGTGTTACCTCTTATGTTTCTTTGAAAATTTTTTTAAAAATTGGTTGAAAATTTTTTGCAGAATTTTTTTTTATTTTTTTTTTTTTTTTGAAAAATTTTTTTGAAAATTTTTGTTAAACTTCTTTTGAAAATTTTTTGTAAATTTTTTTTTTAATTTTTTTTAATTTTTTTTTAATTTTTTGCAAAATTTTTTATAGAAATTTTTTGTAATGTTTTTTTTTTTAATTGGAACCTTCCTGCAATCTATATTGCTTTGGAATGAGCAGACTAAATCAAAAAAATACTTTAAAAAATTTCCTCATATACAAACACCTTAAAAAAATATAGGTGGGCATGGTTTTTTGCCCGCAGCCTCCAATGGGATAGTCTGATGTTGCTGAATTGCAATCCCAAAATTTTCGAAACTATGCCTGTCAGATTGGTGGGCTTAAAGTTTCTGTACCTCGTCTGGTGCCTTGGCAAATAAAATTTCAACACCAACAAGGCCAAACGGATAGATGGACAGGCAGATAGATGGTGAAGGGTATAAAAAGATAAAATAATCAAAATATGAAATATTTTCATTTGAGTCGCTGAAATTATTTTCGTACAATATGCCGTAAAGTAAACGCCCACAACTGGCATGGAATAATCTTTTGAGGTCCTACAACTTATATTCATAGCTCACTGGACCATGATCTTACCACTACTAAGAGCTAATAGACAATCTACAATCGACTTCAAGACTCTAATTGCCATTAAATAGCATTGTCGATTATATAACATCTATTCCCGACGAATTGGATTTAAATCACAGCTACCACGTTCCTACGCCGGAAAAACAGAGAGTTACTTTCGGTCCCTTGGATTCCTGATTGCCTCGCTACACCTGCGTTAAATTACCGGCCGGACCAATTTCCACACTTTTTAGTTTTACATTCCAAACAGCCTTTGGGACTGACTTCCTCATTCCAGGTTAAGGAGAGGGAATCTCTAAGACGTCATAAGATTTATACCAAAATGAGTAAGCAATGTCGGATATAATGCATATATTCCCGGCGAACAGAATTTAAATTACAGCTAACACGTGGGACTTATGATCCCTTGGATCCTCGATTACCTTGCTACATCTGCGTTAAATTACCGGCCAAACTACGAAAGTCCCCTCCTTTTATTTTTTAGTTCCAAACAAGTTTTTGGCACTGACTTCCAGATTATGAAGAAGGAGGAGGAGTCTCGATGATGATAAAATTTACAATAAGAGGAGGATGTGTCCGTATGCCAAACAGAGATGCTTATATTGATTGATTTGTTAGATTTCCTGTTGAGGGATAAAGAAAGAAAATTCTTATTGCAGTCAGTAATCAAACCCACTGAAAGAATATTGGCTCCAAATTGCTACGTAAATTTTTTCTAAAACTTAAAAAGAAGACCACAATAAACTTAGAAATTAAATGAAGCACAAGCAGTCCTTGCTATAAAGGGATCTGATCTGCAAACCAGAATCCAAATATTCATTGGAAAACCAAGGAAGCTAAAGCTTTACAGATATAAAACTTTTTAAATATATTGTCAGATTCAATCTATAAGTGCGGTGCCTCAATAGACTAATAGTGGGCTAATCCATCATGCTGGGGGTTGTGAGTTTGATTTCCACCTATCACCTTGGGCGTAATTGATTGCAGACAATTCAGGAGATTCTCAGCTAGGGTTTTCTAGTGTGTTTAATCAGGCAAAAGCAAATATACCACTAAAGAATAATAAAATTGTAACTTAAAATCGTACCGTTAGGTATCTTGTAGAGGTTCAGACAGAGGCTATTGTGTCTAATACTAAACAATAAAATTGAATGGAGTACACGGTCAGATATCTATGGATGCATTAGGCAAGCAAATGCTTACTACAGAATCAGTACTGAGGCAAAAACCGATTGACAACCGACTAAATCAAAGAGCCAAGTAAGACATTTAAAATTAAACACTATACCAGCAAACTTTGTCGCCTTAAGTTATGCATAAAATTATAGCATATTTTCTATTCTTAATATCATTTAACAGTCATTATTTTAATCATCGGATTATTTTCTTTAGCTTTACTTATATTTCTATAATACAATAACACTGTTTATATTGTAAATATTTATTTTGGTTTAGTTGTCTTCACAAAATATTTTGTTTATTTGATTTCATTAAACAAAAAAATTGTTAGCACAATTTTCCCTTGTAATTTCGGTTACTTCGAGCTCTTCATTTTTTTTTTTACATTTAATGGCTTTTAGAACTTCTTGTGCAAATTCTTCTCTACATATTTCCTTTTTGCTTCTGATAATTAACATAAATGACTTATGAAAATGTTGCCTACCTTTAGCAGCACAGGTAGTTCATAAAAACGTTGCCTATCTTTAGGCACTGTATACCATTAACTTAATAACTGTTGCTTGTTTCAGTCCCATGATTTTATTTGGTTAGCTAAGGTATCTTCAAGGTTGATTTATAGACAAACTTACACATTCTCGTAGAGATAGAATTAAAATTTCCTAAGTCGTTATAGACAGGTAAAGAAAATTACTTTTGTGGCAAAAACAGAAAAGTTTTTAATTTAATTGTTAGCAAAAGTTTGCCAGAAAACATTAAGAAATTGTTAGAATAAAAACAAGGTAACATAATAAAAAAAATATAAAATCATTTAATTATTACAATCAAATTAACACAAACAAATAATGTGTTTGCAAGGCTAGTAAAATAATTAGAAGGGAGAAAAATTATTGGTTGTTACAAATGGCAGTAGATAAATAAATATGCGTTGAAAATTTACTTTAATAAACAAGGAAATGTGATATCCAATCGCTAAATCGTTAACTTTTGTTAATGGCAGTAAAGGCTTTTTTAGAAAAACATTTCGAGAATGAATGAAGCAATGATGATATCAATGTCAGGGAATCAGAGGCCTATATAACATTTAAGGCCGATATAACATTCATCGTCACAGTAATCGATGATTGATTGTGATCAAATGTTTCAACTATTAAATCACGTTGGTTTATCGATTACTTTTCCATAATAAATTTTCCATGTGACTACTTCACGACTGCCAAATATGCACTGTCAAGAAGGTATATTACATCTTCCCAGCAGACATAATAATACGGAAACTCATTTCCTGTCTGTCTGTCTGTCTGTGTTCGCATCACGTAAAAACTACTGGATGGATTTTAATAAAATTTTGTGAGGAGGTACCCTGATTTTAATATAAATAAAAAAAGTTTATTTTATTTCCAAGAGAAAGTGGAGAAAAAAGCAGTGAAAGTACGCAATGTTCTTACCGATTTAAAGGTACTGCATACTTTAAGGCATCTTATATTTTTGAAGGCGAGATATTTTAAACACAGTTTCGCAACAGATGGCGCTGTTTTAAAATAATGACAAAATATGAATTACACACTGTGTAATTTTTTAAGTCATGGCAAAATAATATAATAATATACGGACACCACTACGTCATAAAAGACCAAAAAAAAGACCCCTGTCTCCCAAGGCCTCCAGGAAAAGTAAAAAACTTTTGCGGCTACCTAAGCACTACCTAAACGGTGTTAAGAATCATTCCTAGGAAGTTCATATGTTCATTTTTGTAGTTGATTGTTTCCTTGAATTTTGAACGGTTTGCTACCTATGGACCTGAACATATCGCTTAACTTCGACACTTTCTAATTGTTTTCTTGACCCATCTCACTTTCTACTTCACTAACTTGTCTGCCTTTCTTTTCTCTTAACAGGTTAACAATGGAACTTAATCTTCCAAAGGCAGACTACCAGTGAGTCTAACATCTGTCTTCTGAGTAATTAAATTTTCTTTATAATTTCTTGGTTATTTTTTTTTTCAGCCCCAAAGTTTGCCTCTTTATTACCCCTAATTTCAATACACTCGTACAATAAACATATTGTGACTTCTGTTCTTGCAGAAGTTTCCAAAATATTGTGTACAAGACCGAAACACCAAATATCGTTTCACCAATTAAGTCATGTTTATTAGCAATACACTTTTTACCACGAAACAAAAGATGGGTAAGAGACACTCCACTTTACAACAGGCTGGTGTTGCAATAGCAACAAACAATTTAAGAAAAGGGAAAACGCTGCCATGGCTTCCTACAAACGCTGCCAAAAATAAAGAATATAACTGGCTGCTTTTTGTTTTTTTTTTTTTTTTTGTTTGGAAGCAAGTAAAAGGAAGAGAAATACACTCATTATAAAAAGGATGCTTCACTAAACTACAACAATTATAACAATAAAAAACAAGGAGACAAAAAATTACAAAACAAAAAATACAATTAAACATGAAATCCAATGGCAGCAAATACACACATACAACATACATACATACAACATACAAACTTATGGTGCGAAAACTGGAAATACTAATTAACCACAAAAGAACACTAATAATGAAAACACAGACAAGAGACATAACCAGCAGCAGCAGCAGCAGTTATAACAACAGGCATTTAAGTTTTAAGGCAAAAAAGCAACTCCCAACAAAAACCAGGAGACGGAAACTGAAACTGAAGCTGAGAAACAGACAGGATGTTAAGAAAACTGACATTAGCAGCCAAAATAAAGGCCAACTTAATTGTAACTAACTACACGATATACAGCATTTAATTGTGAATTCTGGCTAAATATTGTTAATAAAAAAAGACAATAAGAACAGCTCCAACAAAAGCTTATGTTGGCAATAAAATGGTAAAGTCACCAAACAAAAAAAGTAAAAACAAATGAAACATCCATACAACCTGCAACAACAGCTCTGGCTGATAAAACATAAATGTTTGAACATTTTTTGTACACATTTTTACTTACAAACATGCAAAAAGTGATGTTGAGAAGTGGTGTTATTTTACAAAATTTTAATTTGTCTTACAGCTACTTGTGCCACTGAGTGCAATAACCAACTTGGTGTACCTCTCCAGCTGTAGAACGTTTTTAAATAAGCTCTAGCAAATTAAACGATTGCGAGTGAATGATTAGAGTGAAAGCAAAAGGATCATTTAGACCAGCGTATTACTCAGCGAGAAAAAGGACTTACATCAGCGATGGTTTTATGCGCGGATAATCAGAATGGTCATTACACATCATCGTTGAACAGGACGGAAAAAGTAAATCAATAAATCTACGATGAAAATTTTTAAACGATAAATTTATTATCTTGGGCACGTAAACAATTTAGCAGAAACCACTGGATGGTTTAACAGAACCCGACCCGACACCATGTCATAAATCTCATAAAATTCAACGTTTCATACATGAAATTTTTGCTATCTTCATTTCTTTACAATAAAGGCCACCACTCGCCCTAATTTAAACCCATATTGGAGGCCAAATTATCAATTAAAATATTAAAGACGTTCAACACCGATTGTTTTTTGCCAATATTGTAACCCAATACTATCAGGCTACATTCGTGCAGCGTAAGAAGGGATACCCTACATCTTAAAGTTCATACTGTTTACGATGTATTAAAGTTACCGAACCAGCCTTTTTAATATGAAACACTTCGAACGCAAACACCGGTAATTAATCTTTATAAAATTAGTGTTGGAACATAATCCGTTTGTCGTCGCCTTCGAACTCGTTCAAAGTTGCTGGTTCTCTTACATAAACCAATGTCTTTAGGACACCCAAGAGAAAATAATCCAACCCATCTTATCGTAAATCGATCTTAAACCACAACCACCACGTGTACCCCCGAAGGGGACCTCACTAACAACCGGTCACAGAGAGGATAGGCTCTCTGTGGGGCTACCGATTCCGGTGGTACCAGTCCTTTGGGCACTGGTCGGGCCTCGAAGAGGACCCGTGTAATAAAACAACAGACCTTTTCTTCCAGATTTAGGCTCTAGGAACCCTAGCGTCTGGTGCCCCTATTTTCCCCGAGTGAACCGCGTCAAAGCATTTGCCATTCCTGCAGTGACAATTGGAACCCCCGGCAGCATTTTGAGATATAAAAACTTGGCATATTGTTTCCTTTAGTAAGTCAATTGTTACGGACCGCTTGGACTGGTGAGGTTTCGGTTTAGCTCCTTTCCACCTCAGGCCACGTATTCGAATATATAAAAAGAACACAAGCCATATTTAACCGCTACTACACAAATTACACCACACAAAGAATCTCGAGACAGAGAGAGGTAGTCTCATTTGCCCTTCCAACCAGCGCTTCCTTAAAAACTTTGAATTTCAACCCATTGTAATTCCAATTGAAACCAAAAGATCCATCAAATTTGGTCCCCAAATAATTCGTTGTCATGACTATAAACAACTCTCGGATGCAGTAACAATCTCGCCGCTTTCATTTTTACATAAGTTATGAACAATAACTAATTTCACTGGTCCATAAAATGTGACAAACCGGGATTTTGTTCATGTACTAGTGACTAGGGTAGCCACCTGAATTTTCCACCCTTCAAATGCGAAATCTTTACTTATTAAACCACTAATTTGCAAGCGTTTTTCTGTCACTAGTTACATGACAAAGGGGGAAAATAAACCGTGCATAAATGATAACAGAGTTGCCAGATTTGTTAACCTTATGACAGTTTCATTTTCGAGGGAACATTAAACCGTTAAAAATTAATGAAAATGAATTGCAATTTTAAACGCTTATAGTTTCTAAAATATTAAACTTATTTATTCTTATAATAAAATAGCAACTTATTTCCTGTCTGTCTGTCTGTGTTCGCATCACGTAAAAACTACTTGATGAATTTTAACAAAATTTTATGAGAAGGTACCTTAGTAGAGTAATTCAAATATAGGCTACTTTTTCCGCAAAAATATCTTATCTCCAAGAGAAAGTTGAAAAAAAGCAGTGAAAGTACGCAATTTTTCCGTTATGCTTTTTATTTTTGGAAGCCGCATATTAGGGATGAGACCCTTTATACATATAAAGTAAATACCTAAACCGTAACTGAAACACTAAAAATGTAAGCATCTTTGTTGTAGATTGCTTCCAAAGGAAAATCGAACAATATATTGTAACAACGATAACGAAGTGGCGGGCTCGGCTAGTTTTTAATTAAGTCTATAAATTGTGGTACATAAGATAGTAAAAATTAATCTTGCCTCTTAATCAAATCTATTATATTATTCTTTTCTGTATGCATCGCTTAAATAAAGACATCATTTTTGGTTTAACCCTGTCCGCATGCAAAGCAATTAAAATTGTGAAAACTGCGAAACTCAGAAAAAAACATCAAACAACAACTGAATAAAGAAAGATGTTAATGTAAATTAGCGACACTTTGAACAACAGCAATAAAAAAAGAGGAAAAAAAAAACAAAAACGACAGTTTATAGTAGAGTTTTGAGCCAAATTAACTCATATTCTTAAATCACTTAACCCATACAGAGAAGATGCATACTGTATCTTAAAATTTTCGTATTAATAAATTTAACATTATTTTCATAAATAGCAAAAAGACAAAAATTTTATAAGATCTGTCAAAAATATATATTCGTGTGATCACAGCAGGTCAGGTGATGATGAAGTTGATAAACTCACAGTCCATCTCTCCGTGTTGACTTTTGCAATGATTTTCTGAGGACCGCAGATAACGTGTAAAGATTCTTAATATACTGAACTGTGTTTCTCTTGTCATTGTTTAAAAAAAAAAATAAAATAAAACTGGAGTGGTCTACACTCAACTTTACCATACCCAATGGAAACAGATTTTTTTATGAACATATTACATAACGAATAAAAGTTCAAAGTATATTCGAATCGAAAAAATAATTATTTTTGGTTTGGGGTGTTAAGTAAACTACCCCTTGCCCCTTCCCGATCATGCCCACAATTTGTACAGCTCTTTATCTCCATAAACCAAAGGCACATACTAAATTTCATTTTGATATTTCAGACAATATGACCTGTAGAGCGTTTACAAAATTTGGGAGTAAGTAAACTACCCCGTGCCTCTTCCCGATTATGACCAAAGTTTACACAAATCTCATCTCCATATACCAAAGGAACATACTAAATTTCGTTTTAATATGTCATACGGTATGATTTGTAGAGCGCTCAGAAAATATGGGGGTAAGAAAACAACCCCTTGCCCCCTCCCGATTATGCCCAAAAACTATACAGCTCTTCATCACCATATACCAATGTCACATACTAAATTTCATTTTGATATGTCAAACGGTATGACCTGTAGATACCAGCTGTAGATCAAGATCTCCCAGGCCTGTAACATAGTTTTCCTTGATTTTTTATCTTAGTCAGATTATATTTGAAATTACCTTATCCTGTTTACCTCAGTGTTCTTCGAAAGTGTACGTGAGTGTACTGTTAGAAGTTTCACTTAAACTTCCTCACGGTTGCGGTCAGTTATATGCGTTTTCTTTCCTAAGATGCTGTAAAAAATACGTCGAGTGAACTCAATTTACCTATCGATACCTACGCCTATGGAGCTCTGTATGAGTTGACCTTTTTTCTTCATTCCCAGAATTTTTTCATTTTTATTTTATAAAATCAAACAGGACCAGGAGAATCCAAAAGGCATAGACATTCTATTCACGCCGTATGTATACGACCGAAAGATCCATGAAAGGTCTAAACCTAATTTTTCTACAAATAACGAAAATTTTTTTCTCTTAAATATTTAAGTCATCGATCTTGTTCTTCTTGTCTTTCTACTACTCCTGCGGCTACACCATGTTCTTTTGTTCGAATTCCATTTATATTTTAGAGTCACAATTTAGGTATTTGAAAATGTTTAGTTTTTACCTAGGGATTCTACCATAAAGACACCAACAGCATATAAACCTCGCTGGGACATACTTGAACTTTCTTTCTCTCCAGTTGATAAGGATGTTGCTTTTGATATTTTCACAGCTTACACAGAAAAAAATTTTTCACCAATTAAAGAATTTAAGTGGGTTCAGATTAAAATTTAATTAAATAAATCATTGATTCAATTATTTGCTCAAGTAGGAAATTTTTTTGTTCTATTTGAAACAAATATATATTTGAATCAATTAAAAATTTAATTAAATTTTAAATTAAAACTAATTAAAACCTCTAATTGGTGCAAAAAATTTTTGCTGAATACATATTGCTACTATCACAATTAACCATAGTTTAATCTCTTTATTCCGTTTTTATTTACTTGCACGTGGTTGAAGTTATTATTATTCTAAATTTTTCTACTTTGAAATAATTTTTCTTGCTATATTATACCTTCTTACAATTATTGCTGCAATGTCAGGCAAGGTTTTTCCTGCACATCTAAAATTAACACAAATTCTTTTTTCTCTAGTGCAATCTGCTTTCCCATTGTGACATTGAAAATCTCCAAAATATATTAGCGAAATTCATAAAGAGCAGGTAACGATGGAAAAATAATTATAAAGCTTCCTTGTTTTAGGTATTATAGAAATGAGTTGCCAGTTTAAAAATTTATTTGGACGCGAAAAACACGGAATATTTTTATTTATTTATTTATTATATTTTATTAAATTAAAAATTATGTTCTAACCTAAATTATTGAGCACAATAACGAAGACCTTCACTCGATGTAGTGAAACACCTAAAGGTTTTGATGGAAATCGAACCCACAACCCCCAGATAGATAGAATAGCAAACTACGCACTAGCCTACCGGGCACCCAGGAGTACTTTTTATTTTGTTTATATTTTTTATTGTTGGTAAATAATTTCTAATTTTTATATATTTTTTATGAAAGCATTGTGCATATGGCAAGAAGAAAAACCAAATTTTAAAATGGACAAGAGAAGAAAGGGTTAATTTCGAAAGTTACTCTAAAAACGATAATCCCTTGGTTAAGTTATTTATATACATATAATTCAGGTACTTCAACCTGGACATGTGCATTATTGACTGGTCGTATAAGCTGCAAGTAGCATCTAACCAAGATTAAAATGGAAAAAAACGATACTTGCAGACTGCTGGTGGGAGCGGCTGAGACGGTAGCGTACATTGTGTGTAAATATTAAGGACTGTCTAATAATAGGATTAGAATCAAACCAGCAGATACCATAGGAGTCTAAGACTTTGGTAACTTGTAGCAATTGCTAAAGACTGCTTGATGAGCAAGAAGATCAACAGTGTCAAGTCCTATTACTTTCACCTAAAGTTACATAACCTATGAACAAAATCAGACATTAATCATGAAAATCGATGAACGCATTACGCTTTTATTCACAATTAAGTAAAGGTATGAATTTAACTTTAAATTAATTTTTAAATTATTATTTGATGTACCATGACTAAACGAATGATGCAGAAGTTTTTCTTTTTTGAGGCTGCTTTCATAAACAATTATCAAAATTGAGTCCCGCATCAATCACCTCAAAAATATTGTACTGTGTTATGAAACCAAGCCAGTCATAAATTACCAATATGATACTAGTGCTGGCAAATTATTGAGTAGTGGGTACCGAATATCGAGTATTTGATCATTTTTTTAAGTACTCAATGCACAAAAGTAGTTAATCGATTTTTCAGGGCAGTATTTTTAGGTATAAAATGAAATATAATATTTGACGATACTCAATACGGTAGTATTGAGTATCCAATGGAAAGGTATTGAATAGTATTGAGTGATTAAAAGTAGTAGAATGTGCCAACACTGTGGCAAAAAGGCAAAAGTGCTTAAGTCTGATTTTTAAGTTTTGTAGGAAAGCAATTTTAAATTTAAAAATTAATTTTTTTAAAAATAGCTGATCTTTAAACTTCACACATGGGAGTCAGACGTATGTTTTGGAAATTATTTTAGATCTACAAAAAGTACGCAGGCGTTGCAATTAATAAGTTGTGAAAAAAAGATTTTTTGATTTGGAAAAATAGCTTGTAGTTTCTTAAGCTTTTTTCCCAATGCGTTTAGACATTGAAAAAAGATAAGATGAATTAAATTTCGCTATAACTTCCTCAAAAATGGTACAAAATAATTGAAACTTTGCAATTGGGTAGTTTGGAGTACGGAAATTCCAAAGGTGCCACTAACTTAAATTTTGCTTAAGTCGACTTAAGCACTTATTTCGTAATGCCACAGATATTATACCAGCTATTATTGAGAAACGAAACGAGGTCATAAAGGGACCTATACTTCGTTGTTGTTGTTGTAACAGTTCTGCTGTTGTCGGAAATTCTTTCTTGAGGAAAAACTTTCGGTTGGCACAGCTGCTGCTAAGTTGACAATATTTGGCCAAGTGATACTCGGGTCGTTTCGGAGCGAAGATCCAATTGTCGTGGGAACGCCTATAGTTCGTTGTTTACGTCGGTGGTGCTCCCTACATTGATATATATATAATTTCAGTATCGCACTTCAAATTTTTATTTATTTAAAAAAATATTTTCTACAACCTCTTATAGTGTTAAAATCTTAAACTTTTCAAAAGCTCTTAATGATAAGTAAAAGTTTTTGGCACTTTCGTCCAATTAATTTGTGTATGTAAAGGAAAATTTTAAAATAATACAAGTATTTTTGTTCATTTTTTTTTTCTTCTTCTTCTTTTGGCAAAGTAATGTGTCTGTGGTTTACTATGACATACAAAATGCGGTTTGGCTTTGAATATTTCCAAAAAAAAAAAAAAAAAATTTGCTTAAAATTTATGTTAATTCCTTAATTGCTTGACATTTAGGTTTAAAGCTATAAAAAGCACAATATAACATTTAAATTAATAATAAAACTAATTACTCATACTACTGCTAAAAATAATAATTTAGTTGCTTAGATTTATAATGTATCAAAGGGGATCAACTAAAGAAAAAAATTTGATGTATCAAAATAAAAACTAAAGTAATTTTTAGTGTATATTTTTACTATTTTATGGATTTCCATTTGTTTTATTTTTGCACTTAATTTTTTGAGATTTGATAACAAACGATGTTATAATGGATATTTTATGTTTTGTTTTTCCTCCTTAGTTATTTATTTTTTTTTTTTTTGGTTTTGTAATATAAATCCTAAAAAATAATGAAACCAAAATATAAATGTTGTTTTATTTTATTACAGTTGAATAGGGTGGTGGTAAGCTTTCTTTGCTTTCAAAAAAACATTAAGGACTCATAAAAAATCACCCTCCTCTTTTTTTTTTTTTTTTGTGAAAACATAACCTGACTTAGACTTGCATTACGGTAAATGCAAGTAATATTTATTTGTTTTGCTGTATTTAATAACAATACATTTACACCCACATAAGATGTGCAACAAAGTGATAAGGTCACATATCTATTATTTTATTTGTATTACAATAAAATCTCAAATATTCTTGATTATACTCGACTAAGAAGGAAAATTAATTCCTGGTTTGTTTTACAACTAGATCTGCCCGCCACGTCGCACAGTGTTGTGAGTGTGGCCATAAATAGAAAAATCCAATTATGGAAATTAAATAAATGGCTAATGGCATTTAATAAAAGACACTTTTACTAATAAGCGTAAAAAAAATTAGATTAAAATAATAATTTTTTCTAAAGATATGGCTTTTCAAAATTGTGGTTTGAAATAACTACAATTTTGTATAAAAAAGGAATACAAATGAGCATGTATTTCGTAGGGTTAAATAATTGAATTTAGTTGGCAAATAAACCAAATTTGTACTAGATTAGTTGTTGTATTATGTTTTAAGTATATAAACGGTATTTTTAATTACATATGTCGATAACAGTGTATGTATCATTATAAGAATGATATTAATAAAACAAAATTTGTTGTGATAAGCAAACATATAATAGTGAAGAAAAAAAATTTTCAAGTATTTCCGAGAATTTTTTTCTTTCATTTTATAACAAAAAGTATGTTAATTTATAAAAATAAAAATTAATAATTGGCACTTAAGTGCGCCAATTTAAATTATTGCTATTTTTTTAGTGTAACAAAGTAAACTGTCTAGTGGAAAAAATCAAAAAAAAAACTTTCAAATTTATCAATAAAATATATATGGGATGAAAGCTGTGATTCCCACGATTCCAGAGGTGATTAGGTTTTTCCTTGTGCGTTATACCTATAAAGTCGAATTATTTTGATAATTTTTTCACAATTTTTAAGTAACAAAAAAATGAGTTTGGAAAAATAAATATCAAGAATTCATATTTCAAATTTTTTTTTAATTTTTTGTAAAAATATATTTTTTATCCTAACGTGGGCCTTATCTGAATTGAATCAAATTTGGTCAAATCATTCAAAATATCACATCCAATCACTATAAAAAAAATTCATACAGTTAGCAATTTTTCTAACTTTTATGACACTTATAAATTTCAGGATATATGGGAAGGACACGAATCCTTGCTTCGAATATTTTTAAATTTTAAATTTTATTACGTTTTGCCAACCTATAAATATATGTGCCAAATTTCAGCTCTTTACAATAACTTTTTCTATTTATGGCCACTCGTTATATGAAGTCACGACACTGTGCGTCGTGGGCGTGGAGGAAAGTATTTAACACCAATTGTAAGACTATTACGTTTATAGGGCTTCATTTATGGTTTATGTATTTGCTTTATAAAGATACCCATCTCCGTATAAAATTCTAAAATTTATAAAAAATTCTAAAATTCTAAAAATTATTGTAAAGCTCTGTATAATCTGTTAAAAATATTTTAATAACAATATAATTCCACAAAGAAAAAATACAAAAAAAAAATACAAATTTTATTCAAGTGGCGCCATCTGTTGCTTAATTTTGTTTAAAATATTCCACTTTCAAAAATAAAAGGTGCGCAACCGTGTTTAAAATATCCCAGTATTAAACCTAAAATTTCAGTACCTTTAAATCGAAATTTGCGTCTTTTCCCTGCTTTTTCTCCAATTTCTCTTGGTAATGAGATATTTTTGCGATAAAAGGTATCCTATATTGTAATCAGGGTGCCAAGGTACGTCCTCTCAAAATGATGTTAAAACCAATTCAGTAGTTTTTACGTGATGCGAACGCAAAAGAAAAGCAGACATACAGACGTACAGACAGACAGTTACTATTTTATTATATGTGTAGATTTTAAAATTTAATTACTGATTTATTTGTCATTTTTAATTTTGCTTGCAATGACTTCAGTCAGCCGATTTCTAATTTACTTTCGTTGAGTCTCGTGCCTTTACTTTCTAATGAAGTGATTTCAGACTGTCCATTATTTACCTTATCACGGAATCACTAGCATTTATCTCAGGCTAAGATTCCCTATGGCATCTATATTTAAGATATATCTGCCCGTGATTCTAAAACTTACGCTTGCCACTATTGGACATTCCGGTTACCTTGTGCTACCATTTCATCTCTTCCAGTAATATCTTTTTCGATTTTTATATTGGCCAGATGATGCTTGAAATTTCCATGACCTGCCACTAGTACAGTTATCGAGTTTTAGCTACTTTTAAAACATCGAGCCAACTTTCTGGACTTCGTGCCCACATAGGCTATTGTCTTAGGAGTAACTTTAGAGATTAACTAGTCTACCTCCTTAGAGGTATTCATATCTATCACTTGTGATCCATAAATACTGGAGTACCTTCGCAGACTGATCTCTGCAACTCTTTCGAAAAAAACTGGTGGTCTACAGGTGTACAGAATTCGCTTAACTAAACTTAACTGGTCTCCTAGCAGAAACAAGATATAATTAGAAGCCTATTACCGGCCGCCACTATGAGGAGGTATAAGTCGAACTACTGACATAGCAGCTGACGGTCATATTTTAAATTTCTCTTAAGAATTTTATTTTTTTTTTTTTTTGTTAAAACCAGTAACCTGACTGAGCCTATTAGCTGCCTTGGTGGGCTAGTAGGTCCAGTAGTGTGGGTTCGATTCCCCCCAAAGACTAGTATTTTTCACTACAAGTTGGCAGGAAGAGGAAGAAGGTGCCTGCCTATAATATAGGTGCCTACAACGGCCAAGTTAAAAATCGTGGTTAGACGATAGCTGCATAATATGCTTAGAAAAAGGGTAAAGACGGCACAGCATATTTTGGGTGGATATCGAGCATACTGGCTACTTTTAAAAAGAAGCTTTGGATAACGGGTACACACATACTAAATGTAGATGCTGTGGAGACCTTATCCTAAATCAAATGTTAGCAATTACCATAGACTCTATGATGAGGAAAAATGTCGACATGTATCACTCGCCAGTTCGAAATCACTACAATCGACATTAAAAGTATAGTGATAGCACGAGACTGAATGAAAAGTAGAGGTTGTCGTAAATTATAAGTCTAATACCAGAAATCATTGAGGAACAAAGTGGGTCAAAAAAGGTCCCATAAAGTCTGTGGCAAGGCGAATTTACATCAGGTGGCCTTACTACGAAGTGGAAATATTAGGGGGAAAATTTTTAATATTTTTTTTCTGTGGAATTTGACAGTTACACTTACAATTTTCCCCTTAAATGGAAGTTGAACTATCAAACTCCATATAAAAAAAATTTAAAATTTTCGTCTTCATATTTTCCCTTCGTTGTGAGGCTACCTGATAAATATGCCTTAGGCTGTGGTTTGCTGCGGCATTGCCCTACAAAATAAACATATAGCCGATCCTGTGATTTTTAAAAAACAAATATCTTTATAGATAACTGCTGTCCTTTAAAGATTTTTCAAACTAACACACTAGTCAGTAAATTCTCAAAAACGTCCTTTCGGTTGAGTTGTAAGCCTTAGAAATCTTATCAACCTTATCAAACCTTATCAATCTTATCACTTGTCATATAGATTTCACATGTGATATGTTTAGAATGACAATAATTAAGAGATTAAGATTAAGATGTTATATAAATTGCACAAAAATCGTTGATGATTGCAAATTATTTATATTTTTTTTTATATTTTTTATTTAAGCAAAAAACTTCAAACGACCATATTATTTCGACGCACGATTTATAAAAAAATAATCATACGTCTGTTTATGTTTTCATTTTGACTTTAATCCTTATAAATGAAGGACACGTTGCAATCAAAGGCAGCTTAACACTGCTGCAAAACAATAGCAACATCACTTACTAACAAATCTATACGAAATTGTATTGCAACCTACATATATCTACGTATGTACGTATGTATGTATATGTAAGTATAAATCTTAAACACCCTCCTAACTTAATTTTAACTTAATAATGATACATGTTTATGAATTAAAGTGTGTATGTGACATTATTTGTTTGAAGAATATTATTATTTAACTTTTTTTTATTTTTCCTCATATAGTTTTTTTCACAAGGGCAAATGTTGTTGAAAATATTATTTTCTTGTTCCATTTCCTGTTTTCAAAATTTATTTGTGTTTTTCTCATTATGTCTCATCATTACATTTTAGTTACACCTTAAGGATTTGCTTTCACTACTTTCCTTATAAAATTATACAATCTTAATGTTTTATATTTGTTATGATTACAATTGTGGTCGATTTTTTGCCTTGCAAGTATGAGTAAATCCTTGTGATTTGTTAAGTTGTGTGTTTTTGTGAAATTGTCAATGTTGGTGATTTAGTTGTCAGAAATAAACGAATTGCATGAATTATTTAAAATAAACGTGATGTGTTTTAACAACGTCAAGATTATTATTTATAATGATTATTAAGTAGGAGGAGTAATATGAAAATTTTGTATAGACAATTTTTGTTGGATAAATCGCTTGCATTTTAATAGTGCAAAATATTTTTCGTTTCAAAAGCACAATTTTTTTCAACTTGAATTATTACAAAAAAAAAAACTATTTAAGTGCTTTTTGCATGACAAACGAGGTATGGTCACTCCTCTCTACTTCTTATTAACTACTACAATATGTAATAAATATTATTTAAATAATCTTTTCTTACAGGTTATTTTAAACATTAAATCACGGGCTAGCAGTACGACTGGTATTCATAATGAAGTTGGAAAAACTAAAACTGTTATATTTGGCACTATAGTAATATTTCTTTAAGCTGATATGCATCCCAATTTCTCAACATTATTACTTCAGTTTTTATACTTATGGCTCTCAGCTTCCTTTGTGTTATAATATTAAACAAGTAAGAAGTAAGCTATATTCGGCCATGCCGAATCTTATATACCCTTCACCATTGTAATGATAAATATTGTGTTACCCATAAGATGGTAACACAATTTCTTTAAAATTTGTTTGTAAAAATATTTTTGAAAATTTTTTGCAAAATTTTTTATTCAATTTTTTTTGAAACGTCATTTTAAATTTTTTTGCTAAAATATTTTTAAAACATTTTTGTAAAATTTTTTTTTTTAATTTTTTTTAACTGAAAATTTTTATAAACAATTTTTTATAAAATTTTTTTTTATAAATTTTTGTGTTACAATCTTATGTTTCTTTAAAATTTTTTTGAAAATTTTTTCCAACATTTTTTATACAAATTTTTTGTAAAATTTTTTATACAATTTTTTTTTGAAAATTCTTTTGAAACGTCACTTTAAATTTTTTTGCTAAAATATTTTTAAACATTTTTGTAAAATTTTTTTTTTATATTTTTTTTTAACTGAACATTTTTATAAACAATTTTTTAAAAAATTTTTTTAGAAATTTTTGCGTTGCGATCTTATGTTTCTTTAAAATTTTTTTTTGTAAAAATATTTTTGAACATTTTTTCCAAAATTTTTTATACAAATGTTTTGTACAATTTGTTATACAATTTTTTTGAAAATTCTTTTGAAGCGTCATTTTAAAATTGTTTGCTAATATATTTTTAAAACATTTTTGTAAAATATTTTTTTTAATATTTTTTTAACTGAAAATTTTTATAAACAATTTTTTTTTAGAAATTTTTTGTAATTTTTTTATATTTGTTTTGTTTAAATTTATGGAAAAATTGTTTGTAAATATTTTTTTTGGAGAATTTTTGAAAGTTTTTTGTAAAAATTAAAAACTTCCTGCAATCTATATTGCATAAGAGTGGTCAGACAAAACCACAAAAATCCTTTAAAAAAATTTCCTCATAGTTACTCCTAGTTAGCTCCTAGTTACCAGTGGACATCCTGTGGGTCTACTGGCTACCTCTATATATATTGCTTTCTATAAAGGCCTTTATTATAAATCAAAGCAGAAAATTCTTACCAACCTAAATATTAAGGCGAGATCTGTATGCACACCTTGCGTTGTACATGTCGCGGTCTAAAATTTACTTAACAAAAGAATAGCAATTAAAAGTGAAAAAAAAATATTAAAAAACGTGAAAAAACGTGAAAAAATATAGGTGTGCGTGGTTTTGGCCCGCAGCCTCCAAAGGAATGATTTAATGTTGCTGAATTGCAATCTCAACATTTTCGAAACTATGCCTGGCAGATTGGTGGGTATAAATCGTCTGTATCTCGTCTGGTGCCTAGGCAAATGACATTACTACCCTAACACGCGCTCGCTTTTTTTGAACACCACCATTCATTAACAAATATTGCTAAATTTCAATAGCAAATTTTTTGAAACTATACCTGATGGTTTTAAATTTTATAAAGCTCTTGTGAAGCCTACGCAGAACTGATTTCAACCCGAACACGGACGGACAGGCAGACATTGCTAAACTGATCTCCCTTTCTATAGCATTTTTCCTTTCAAAGGCAAAGAACATGAACTCATCGTTTGATACGCTTTATTAGCCGGTGGAATCATTGGTACATATGTATGTCTTCACAAAAAAAATTTGGTCAGAATGTTACAGTCAACGGTAAGAGCGGTATAGAGTGAAATAGCTATCAGACATGTAGCTTCAGCAATACCACATAACGCTTACTGAGAGACAGATTTAGCTAACGAATGATTTTAGAAAATCTGACCTGTTAACTGGCTACTTAAAGCTATTATTTTCTTTGGGAATATTTAAAGTCCCAGGTCCATGCAGATATACTAGAAACGAGCAGGCACTTGGAATCGAAGATTCAGCGCGTTATTGCCGACAAATAACACAGAAATTACAAAGTGTATGTGAAAATTTCACCTTTAGGTTACGCCAAGTAACAAAACGACGACGACGATATATCACATATCAAGTCTTTAAAAAAATCATGACTCATACAACTTTTCTAAAGAATTGGCCCAAAAAAACCAAGACATCTTTTAAATTTTTTCACAGTAGATTTGTTAATTAACATTTATATCCAACCCAAACATGTTCAGCGAGAGTCCTAATTGTCCTTTCGTAGTTATCGCGTCCCAAATAGGCAGTTGCTTTCGCAGAACAAGACGTTGATTAAGTCAACTTTTACATTGCACTCTTGGTCTTTACTGCAGCAAAATATGTTCATCTGTAAGGACGAAATATTCTTGCCGCTAACATAAAAGTATATTAAAATCTTTGCTCTTGCTAAGCGTACTGCCTTTTGTAATATTTTTTGTATATTTTTCGTGTAAGAGCCCCATGCTATAGGCGGACTTAGAATCCAATATTTTAATTATTTATTGATTTGCTTTAAAGTATTTATTTTATATACATATATTTTTCTTTAATAATTCTTTAAAAAATTTATCTTTTTGCTTTAATAATTATAGGCAGTTGAAAATTTTATATAACATTTCAATCAATATTCAATTAATTTTGAAGTGCATTTGGCAAACAATAATCTGTGCTATAAAAAGAAAAAAGTTTTCAAAAGAATTAAAATCAAACTGAAGTAGACATAAACAATTTAATATAATGAAAAGAAAAGAAATCAAATCAAATCAAATGAAAAATATTCCAAAAATCCAATGGATATTGAGAAAAATATAAGCAAAACAATTATTTTTTATAGACTTTTCTCTATTCTTAATTTTAAACCATAATGGACACAAGCAAATTGATTTAATTGTTGTGGTAGCAAGTATACAAGCAGCCACTTCTGAAATAATGTTAAATATTTAAACAGACTTAAAGTATTTTTCATAAACTTCCAATAATCAAGACACTTCAATTTTTGCTTTTAAATATAAACATCAATAAGCAATAAGTATCTTATGTGGGTGTATGTATGTATCTGCGTATGTATAAATTTATAAGATACTTATTGTCAGTTGCCGAAAATTAATGCGTATTCATGTTACTTTTCGACATAAACTAAGTATGTTGTGATGATGATGTTGACGTTGAAGCTGTTGTGCTAGATAATGATGACAATGATTGTCAGGTCAGCAGCTTTCTATTGTACTTGATATTATTTAAGCTTCATTAGATTTTGAGGGCACATACAGATACGATAGACGATATTAAGTACAAATCAATCGCACTTGATTTGCCAGTAACCAACATACAAATCCACTTAATTGTCCAAAAGTCAGACGCACAACCATAATCTTTCTTATAATTTTCTTCTTTTTTTTCTAATCTTTTCTCTTTGTCAATTATATTTTTCCTTTTTTTTTCTTATTTTCTTCAAGAGCCATTTTTGTATAAAATTCTGATAGAAAATGCAAACATTTATAGACACATCTTTAAGTGACAATTTAAAAATGTAATTTTCGAAGAAATATTTAAAATAATAATTATGTATATTTTTATCTCTCTTGTTGATTAATGCAATTGATTTGGCATTGAGATTTTTTCTTGCTGAAACATAATTGTGTTAAGGAGCCAGAATTTTCCTAATCTCCAATTTAAAAAAAGTTTTTGATTTGATATGAAAAGTTTAATTGATTTCTTTTGGATATTACGAAATTGATAGATAGATATACATACATACATACATAACGGTCAACGGTCTGTGTACAAGAGATGGCTCAAAGGATATCAAATAATTGGACTATTGGAGCACCCTTTAATTTATAATTTTGAATATTTGTCAAATTTTCACGGTTTTTTCGAACAGCAGTTCAAAAGATAGGTTGATACAGGTCAAATTTCGTCGCCTATCGGGACACCCTTTAAATTTTAAATTTATTTTTATATTACTCTTTCTTGTTGGGATCTATAGTGATTCTCAATTTTTTTAAATTGGTGCCGTTTACAGTTCTTAATACTCGTAAATTACATGTATGTTATATGGGGACACCCTTTAATTCTTAAGATAATGAATTGTTCTTAAAATGGGACCAATCTGTAAGCATGACCTTTTAAATAAAGAGAAAAATATTTAAAATCTGTTCAGAAATGGCTGAGTTTTGCGGGCACATACATAAAAAAACAACATTCAAACGAATTGATAACCTCCTTATTTTTTTTTTTTTTAAGTCGGTTAAAAATAATATATTATTTGGGAATGATTATAAAACTTTGATTTGTTGTTGCAATTTTTGTACGTGGTAACCACTTGATGACGAAAGTTTAACCATAACTTGTTTATCATAACCAAATTGTGGATCAAGATTAACGTGAGTACCTGCCGAGTTGGCCTAATCTCACGGTGGTCTTACCACCGAGTGAAACTTAGGCGTAGACTAGCGCCCCCATTGTGTAGCATAACAAAAACTTTACGATTGCCACCAATCGCAATTTGTGTGTGATACAGTTACAATGAGTAGCAATTTATATAATATGGCAAGCCCTATCCAAGGCAAGCCTAGATCCACATTATAACCTCTTGCTTAGGGGTTTGGAGACTATCCAAACTCCTTCTGTTGAGAATGCAACAGCACATTTTGATCAACAATGCATCCACCCTGCATACATCGATCTTAAACCACAGCCACCACGTGTACTCCCGAAGGGGACCTCACCAATAACCGGTCACAGAGACAGGGGAGTCTCTGTGGGGCCACCGATTCCCGTGGTACCAGTCGTTTGGACACTGGTCGGGCCTCGAAGAGAACCCGTGATTTAACTCACAGACCTTTTCTTCCAGATTTAGGCTCTAGGAACCCTAGCGTCTGGTGCCCCTATTTTCCCCGAGTGAACCGCTTCAAAGCATTTGCCATTCCTGCAGTGACAATTGGAAACCCCGGGGGTATTATCATAACCAATGTGATGTTAGAAACAACTAAAACTTCATCGCAATCATATATTTTACGGAAAGCATAATATGGTTCCGCGGGTTGTTTTTTGCGTTTAGAGAGAAAAGGCCTTGAAAAGCGAATTTTAAGCCAACCTATTCTTAAACAAGAATGGATTAAATAAGAATGTACATTAGGTTGTTCATCGATTAAAAGTTTGTAAATAAATGAATTGATTGAAAAAGTCAAAATAAGGAAAAACATTAGTCATCTTCAAAAGTCCAAAAAAATAAAACATAGAAATGAACCACAAAATGTAATGGTTATAAATGTTAAAAATCATTTAATATATTTTTTAATTTTTAACAATAAATTTCTTTTTTATAAAACTAAAATTAAACAATTTTTTTGTTTACTTTATCAAATCCATCTAAATTTCCATTGAAAAAATCTTCTCCATTCTAACTATATGTACAAGCAGCACTAAGCTAAACTTAAAATTCCATCTCCAAATTTCCAAATACATTTAAACCTTTAAAATGTTAATTTTTCTATGCGGGAACACACGCATTTACGCACATCCAACAAGAGACACTTTATAATTCCATTTGAATGCCCTTAGCCTTTAGCACAATATATGTATCGAACATTTTCATCTCTCTGTGCAATTCTATGCGTCATGGAAAACCCGCATATTTAGCAGATTTTGTTGTCATAATTTTCGTGGGTATTTAGTAAAACTCATGTTACTATTACGGCAGCAGCATCTATTGTTGTTATTTTAGTTATTGTGTGGACCAATTAACCTTATGCCTGGAATGAATTCAGGCAATAGGCTTTTTAACTTGACCAAAACATCATCAAAAACAAGTTCGTTGTCATCAGCTTCAGCATAGTCAGCATCATCATCATCATTATCGCCATCGTCCTCATCGTTATGAATTTGAATACACATGAACGCAGCTTATGAAACACAAACACAAAGCCAAACACGAACGCAAACACATGGTTACTAAGAGTATAAACTGTTATATGATTGTCCTTATGACAACCATTTCTGTAGATATTCATGCATATAACTCTCTTGTTTATTTGTATACGGGCATACTGAGCTGAACGTGTGTGTTTATTAAGTCCTTTGCCTAAATTGCTTTTGTCAAGTCAAGTCATATCGAAAAATCAGACATTAATTAAAGACAATGGTTTTTACACTAATTTAATTACTGCTGCCAAACAAGGCCTAACTTACTAACAACAACATAAGTCAATAATTTTGATTGGGAGAAAAATTGTCAAAATATTAACAATTCTTGAATACAAGAATCAAAACGCTTTAAGTTTAAATTTGGAAATATTTTAAATTTTTTGTACCTTTCTTAAGGTTTTATTTACATGAAAAAAGCAAAAGTCTGCATTAAGAATTCATCTCACAATTTTTTTCAATACGTTGCAAAATTTGTTGTCTTGTTGGTTGCTGTCGTCGAGTCTTTTATAAAGTCTGTGTTGTAGTGTTTTCTCCACCTTTGTCTGCGGTGCAATCAACAGCCATTATCAGCCATGCATATCGTAGAGTTCTAATGTTATCGAATATTTAAGCAAATTTGCTATTTTGATTTTGTAACCAATCCGTTTACAACAAATCCCTGAAATAGTTACTAAAGCCACAAGTTGAGTTACACCGATTTCGGCATATACTGCTAAACTTTAAAAAGAATTAAGTTTTCCAAAAAAATTTCATTTATATTTATATTTGCATTTGCACTTTATGTCCAATGATCAAGGCCATTCTTTCGCTTTAAAAAATCAGAACTATCAACACAAAGTAATCCACGTGTTATTAAAAAAAAACAACTGATAAAGGACAGTTGGAATATAACTTATTTTCGCTACATGGAGTCGCATATTGTGGTGCTTTTACAATCTGTCTATCTTGTTTTACTTTATTGCGATATATCTATTCTTGATATTTGAGTCAAGATTGATTAGCCAAACTCCAAGGCTTGTCTAAAGGCTTAAGGTTTAAAACGAGCTTATAAGCATCTTCAATGGAAGGCACTACTGCTCTGCACTATATCCACGAAAACCATGCCCTGACTGATTGTAGAAACCTTTGAGGAGTTACATAGTAACTGGGTAACACAGTCCGGGGTTGTGGGTTCAATTCCCACCAATGTCTCTGGTATTTTTCACTACAAGTTGACAGGAAGACCCAGAAGGTGTTTGGATAAAATCTGGGTGCCTACAAGTGGTTAACTGCTTTAGTAACAGGTCATGGAAACTTCAAATATTATCTGGCCGAGCTAAAAAAAATCAGGTAAGTATCGTCTTACATCAGTTTTGCAGACTGTGACTGGAGAAAGGCTAAGACGTCAGCGGATATGTTGTGTGGATGTCCAGTAGCCTAGCCAACATAAAAAGTTTTTGGACCACGGGTAGACACATAATAAATGGAGAAGCTGTGGAAACCTTAGTCTTAGGCATATGTTAGCAATAACCATTTATTGTATCTTTAATATATTTGAACTAACAATAAGTACTTGTGGTTCATGCATTGCCCAGCCGGTGCTAGACAAAAAAATTGTATGTTTCACGGTTGCTGTTATCATTTGCTGTTATCCGTACAACAATGTACGGACGAAAGAAGCAATATCCCTCCTTCTTAGTCGATTGTAATCAGGTTCTTTGTTTAGATTTTTGTGCATGCTCGAGTTTTTTATATACCAAGGAGCAACTGTGATCATACGTTGAATCTTATTTTGGCGCCTTTGTTGGTTTTCTAAATTGCTAGCTAAGGCAGTACCCCATAACTCCAAAATGGTTTCAAAATTAACTTGTACAATAAAAGTTTGCAGTCAAGTCTACAAACCATAGACTCTGTTATAAGAAAGAATGTCGACATGTATCAGTCAACAGTCTGAAAATACTAAAGTCGAGAGTAAAAAGCAAGAGTCTCAAGAAAGTAACAGCAAGAGTCTCAATGAAAAGTAAAGTTTGTCGTAAATTACCAGACATCATTGAGGAACGAAGGGAGTCGAAAAGGGATACCTAAACTGCGCTATCCGATGTCGTCTAAAGAATGCAGTAATAAAACTACACACAACACTATATGAACTTAATTAAAGCTATTGTTGTGGTGCCCTCTCTTCGATAAATTTCACGCCATCTAGGATAAACAGTAACTTAAGGGTCCTCCAGTAGTTCAATTCTAAATAATTATACTTAATTAAGTTCAGCTACTGCTATACAAAGATAGATTACAGTAAATATTCTGCTAGTCTTATATGGCCTCAGAACTGAATTCCACAACAATAATTTTAATATCGAATTATAGAATAGAAGTATTTCAATCTAACCTAAGCGATCTATTCAACTTTATTTTTGCCAACTTTGCTTCTATAGATTATTTCCAAATAGATCGCCCACAAAGATGTATTTCGAGTACCTCGACAGACTCACTGGTAGTGCACTACTCCATATGTCTAGGGGTTTCAGCTCTGATTTCTACAAAATATTCTAGGAATTGTATGTAGCCATGCATAAAGCTTCATAGGTAGTGTTGTCCTAAAAAAATATATATATTTAACTTTGGATTGTTGAGGTGTCATTTGATTATATATAAGAATAAGACGACATGAGTCTATTCGCAGTGTGATTGCTATTTAAGCACATTTTTGTTAACTCACCTTTATTCTCCGTTTCTTTCATTATTTTTCTTTCGTGGAAGCTAGGAAAAGATGCATCGGCATCGCAGAGCAATGTGTGTCGAAAAGGGACTCATTTAGGAAGTGATCTGTTTCGATATTCGTTAATAAACTAATAACAAAGTGTGGGTTCGTCTGTTTGTGGGCAGAACCGAAATTAAAAATATGTATTTAATGGTTTCCAAAATATTACCTTGGAATCCCCTTCTTAAAATATAAACTTTCAAATGGTTAACAATATTTTGACAGCCAATATAAGATTATTTATTAAGAAAAATGTCGCAATTTCTATTAATTTTTCCAAAGTTTATGACGAAATTCATGTCGCCTGTTTAAGATCAGAATATCAGCCATCTATTGTACGTAAACTTAATGCGAGAGCTACCAGCAATATCAACGCTATAAAGTTTTTCAAATATTTTTTTTATATTTTCAATAGCAAAGAATTCATTTAAATAAAATATGTTGCGTGTGAGATTAAACAAAGTTTTAATTTGCTTTAACTACCCTCCTCGGATCAATGAGATATCCAATCCCTTTATTGTAACATTAATAACGAGACATGTAGTGGCGTCCTTTTAAAACCACAAGTCCACATCTCTTTCATGCAATTTTATAGATTTTCAAAAGGCTGAGATATTGTGACCGCTCCGGAAAATAATCACAGAAAGTAAAACCACTATATTTTTATTTAGTTGTGGATACCGAAGCAGACCACTAACTTCATGGCTCCCTTTTCGACCCCCTTCATGGCTCAATGATTTCTGGTACCCGACAGGAAATTTACGAATACCTTACTTTTCATCTAGCCGCTAGCCTTTTTGACTGTAGTGATTTTAGTCTGCTGACTTATACATGTCGACATTCTTCCTCAATTGCTAACATTTGCTAAAGGCGGAGGTCTCCAAATCATCTTCATACTCGTATAATATGTGTCTGCCCGTGGTTGAAAGCTTTTGTTTATGTTAGCCTTTTTCCAGGTACAGTCTGCAAGTATTTAGTTGCGTCGATTTTTAACTTGGCCAGTTAATACTTGAGAGTTCGTGACCTGTCACTAACGCAGGTAAGCATTTGTAGGCACCCAGATTACATCCAAGCTTCTTCTTGGTCTTTCTGCCAACTTGTAGTAAAAAAACGCAGAATCTTTGATGGGAATCAAACCCATAACCCCGGAGTGATAGATTATCACACTACTTACTAACTCACTCTAATAGTTATTATAGTTTTCCAATAAAAGATGATAATTTTTTTGAAGCGAGACGTTTCACATATATTGTGGAACAAGATTAACGTGAGTACCTGCCTACTCGGCCTAACCTCACGGTGGTCTTACCACCGAGTGAAACTTAGGCGTAGACTAGCGCCCCCATTGTGTAGTATAACAACACTTTACGATTGCCACCAATCGCTTTTTGTGTGTGATACAGTCACAATGAATAGCAATTTATATAATATGGCAAGCCTTGGCAAACCTAGATCCATATTATAACCTCTTGATTAGGGGTTTGGAGACTATCCAAACTCCGTCTGTTGAGAGTGCAACAGCACACTTGATCGACCTTGCACCTTACCTACATAAATCGATCTTAAACCACAACCACCACGTGTACCCCCGAAGGGGACCTCACCAATAACCGGTCACAGAGAGGATAGGCTCTCTGTGGCGCCACCGATTCCCTTGGTACCAGTCTTTTGGGCACTGGTCGGGCCTCGAAGAGAAACCGTGATTTTTACTCACAGACCTTTTCTTCCAGATTTAGGCTCTAGGAACCCTAGCGTCTGGTGCCCCTATTTTCCCCGAGTGGACCGCGTCAAAGCATTTGTCATATTCCTGCAGTGACAATTGGAACCCCCGGGGGTACGTTTCACATATATGTAGAAGGACAACAAAATATATTGAATCTCATACAACACATTTGTAGATATTAAAATTAGATGGATGAGAACAGTATGAGGTACCGCCAGATCATCTCTTTCATCTCTAAACAATTTCTTTTACTTTTTTTATTTTTGACATTTTGGCTTTTTCGCAAACAAACATTCATACCAGTGAAAAATAATGCCTGAATCTTTTCCTCATTTTAATATCTAAAGCATAACGTTAGGCAAATCTAGATATAAACGTTTTGCTAAACGACCTGTTAAGTTTATGTGAATCTCTACATAATGTGTAGGGTATTTAAATAAAACGTAACTGCTACCAAGCATTACTTTACAGCCACTTAAAATTGCAACATGTATAGAAATTTAGAAACATTTTTTTTTCTTGTTTTTTTTTCTCTATTACACTGATATTGAAGTAAATGTTCCTTTATTATACAAATACATGTGTATGCAAGTTAATACTGTTATGCAAAAACACATGAACAAACTTAAATGTATGTAGTGGTGAGTGGCAGCAGTAGAAATGTACGAATGAATGTCTATAATTTTCTAGGATTTAACGAGCAATGTGGTAAACCGCGTCGTTGCATATGCGTTCAAAACATTCACAAACTACAATACAGGCTACATACATATTTAAAATCCTGTAAAATACAAATACACACACCCAGAGACAGGCAGACAGACATTCTTAGTATAATATTTAGATATGCGTATTGCCAAAAAAAAAAAAAAAAATAAAATAAAATAAAAAAACACAGATAACACTAAGAGCAGAGCGGCAAGAAGTATGATTTTCCAAATCAGGACAAAAAAAATCTCTATGGATAAAACTAAAATTTGTATAAGTATGTATGTTTGATGTCTGTGGCAAAGGCATAAGTAAAGATGAAAGTTTTTGGAAATATGAGTATGCGATTTTGAGGGTTTTTTTTAAACTTTTTTGCTGTTGCCAAAACCGGATATAAGCATTTTGTTAACTACATGGTTTAAATACATACAACAGAGGATATTTAAGTTACAAAACGTGGTTTACCAAACCACAAAAGGATTTTCTCAGCTCCAGCAACAACATCAGCTCTTAAAATACAATATCAGCCAACCAGTCCGCCAGCCAGCAGCTAGTAAGCATACAGTAGTGCCAGTAAGTTGTAGAATATCTTTGTTCCAAAAAATAAAAAAATAAAAATACAACAACAAAAATAACAATTGAATACAAAGCCCGAATATATTACTCTAAAGTGATTTGTGATGTTTTGTTTGGGGAATAAAAACTTTTGTTAAGAAATTTCCCAAAAGAATTTAGTAGAACAAAATCAAAATCAAAAACAAAACAAAATATGTAGAAAATATTATTAAATTATGTAGGTGTTAAAATGTGAGGAAGGGACATTAACATGAAATGCTGGAAATGATACACAAATGTGAAGTTCAAAAAAAAACTGACTTTTTGAAGGGATGGAATTTCATAATTTTATAGAATTTTATAAATTTTTTTTTAATATTTTTATGTATTCAATAGAAAAGGATACAGTTCAGTAAGCCGGTGTGCCGGTGGGTTAGTAGGCAGCCCGGAATTGTGGATTCGATTCCCAGCAAAGCTTTGTATCACGGGCAGACACATATTAACTGTAGTTGCTGTAGAGAACTTAGGCTTAGCGAAATGTTAGTATTTACCATAGACCCTGTGATGAGGAAGAATGTCGGCATGTATCAGTCGCCAGTCTGAGATCACTACAGTCGAGAGTAAAAGGCTACTGACAGCACGAGACTCAATAAAAGTCCAGTCGGAACGAAGGGGGTCAAAACGGAATCTATGAAGTTAGTGGTCCCCTACAAAAAAAAGTAAACCAAGTTGAGTGTGAAATATTGACGGGAAATATGATCGGGTCAATGCGATATTCAAGCCCTTCATTGTAACATCAATCCAGAGACGTATAGTGCCATCCTGTTAAAACCACATATTTACATCCCTTCCACCATATTTTATTGATTTTCAAAAGCCTAGAATATTTGTTGCCGCTAAGCAAATAATTAAAAAATTAAGATACAATAACCCATTATTACAACTTGCCTAAAGAAGCTAAAGTAAGGACTTTATCGAAGAGATAAGTAGTTTCTCGTTATAATAACGACAAATTTTAATTACGATAAATTTAAGCTCCTAAGCAACACAGTTATTCCCACAAACTTTAAACACGGTGAATGTAATAGTTTATGAAATAAAACACAATTAATTTTAACTTTGATGGAACGTGCCACGCCTACTTCTCTAATAATAACAATTTCTATTAACATACACTGATAGAAAAACCATCATAATGTAATTTGACATCATTGCTAAGACAAGTGTCTTCGTTTCTGACACCGTGACACTTGTCATCCTTTTATTGTGATGTTGTGTGTCGGTTAATGACAAGTTGTCATGGTTTAAATGACAGGTTATCATCAATTAAATGACTGGTTGTCATCAATTAAATGACAAATCGGCATTAAGTAAATGACATTTAATCATAAAATAAATCGCAATTTGTCATCAATTAAATGCCAAGTTGTAATCAAGATATTTATTTAAACAGTTTGATTTATTTAGTTTTTTAGAGGAGTATCAACACTCAGGCCATTATTACCAAGTAATCAATTGCGTTACCTACATTATAAAGGGTTAGAGTATAGCAGCTAGGTACTGATAAAGCTAAGTAAGCTTTAATTTTTATAACAACTTTACAATGTTTACTTTTAGAACAGTGTTGCAGCGACTCTGGTGTCATTTTATTAAATACTAGCTGTTCTCACATACGCTATATGCATCCTGATAATATTTTGTTTCGATTTTGCTTTAAAAGTAATCCATACCCATCCCTGCATAAAATTCTAAAATTTATATAAAATTCTAAACTTCTAAAAATTATTGTAAAGCTCAGCAAAAGACAGACAGGAAAAATGTTACTCATTATTTTAAAACAGCGCCATCTGTTGTACAACATTACTTAAAATATACTGCTTTCAAAAAGAAGAGATGCCTAAAAATATGCAGTACCTTCAAATCGGTAAAAAATCGTCGCACTTTAACTGCTTTTTCTCCACTTTCTCTTTGAAATAAGATATCAGAAAAGTATTCTATATTAGAATCAGGATACCAGGGTACCTCCTCACAAAATTTTGTTAAAATCCATCCAGTAGTTTTAACGTGATACCAACACAAAAAAAAGAAACACAGACAGGAAATGAGTTACTATTTCATTAAATGTATAGATTTTACATCGCTGACGATTAAACGCTTTAGATAGATAACGACCAATCCTATACAAGCTACTATATGTATCAAAAAAAATTTTATATTATTAATTGGCTGGGCTACAACAAACCCATGTCTGTTAAATCAATCGCGTGCTTAGTAGCCAACGTGCTAATCAACTAAGCAATCGCAACCTCAATTATTTGGCACTTTACTTTCATAACTTTTTACATGGACACCACATGATTACTACGTGTCATCAATAAGACGAGTTGTCATGTATTCGTTTGGACATGACTTTTTTGTATGCGCATGAATACTGTTCTAACTTTCCTTTTAAAAAGACGTGCAGATTTAATTACATATGAGTTTTGTCATAATGATGATGAATCTACATCAATGCGATTTCAATTTTTAAATTTGGCTTTTGAAAACAAAAACTTTAAATTTAACAATTAATTTTATTTTTAAATGCCAATGAAGGCTTTTACAAAATATAGCATCGAGTTGATGTTGCTGTCATAATAATGATGACACTTAAAATATGACATAATTATAGGATGACTTTTTTTATACATTGATATCAGTTAACACTTTATCAGAAATAAAAAATATAGAAAATTAATTAATATTTTTAATAATTTTATAATACACAGAAAAAATTTATAGCATCAATTAAAGGTTTTAATTAGTTTCTGTTACAAATTTAATTAATTTTTTAATCAATTGAAATATATATTAAATTAAGAAAGAATAATCTACTATTTTTACTAAATAAGTACTTGAATCAATAACATATTTAATCAAATTTGTATCTGAAATTAATTAAAACCTTTGATTGGAGCACAAATTTTTTTCTGTGTAATAATTTACATATATTTTTTTATATTGTTAAGAATTATATTTATAGCATCAATTAAAGGTTTTAATTAGTTTCGGTTACAAATTTAATTAATTTTTTAATCAATTGAAATTTATATTAAATTAAGAAAGAATAATCTACTATTTTTACTAAATAAGTACTTGAATCAATAACATATTTAATCAAATTTGTATTTGAAATTAATTAAAACCTTTGATTGGAACACAGGTTTTTTTTCTGTGTAATAATTTACATATATTTTTTATATTTTTATGAATTATATTTAAATAAAACATTTTTTGTCACTCAAAACATTTAAACCTAAACTTCTTTTTGACACGTCCGCTTATTTAATAATAACAAAAGCAAACACATACACTTTAATAATTCCATCACATCCATAATTATTAATCTTGCAGGCATTTAATTTAAAAATTAAATTAAATATTTCAATATTTTGTTGATTTCCTCATCATTTTCATCACTGTTAATGAAATCATCAATAGTCAGTCATACACTTAATTAAATATCGATCTGTTAATCCTCACTGTAATTATTAAAATGCAATTTAAATGAAAAGCAGAATGTAATAATGAAAATTTTTTAATAAAAACTATTTACAACTACAATACAAACTACGAGTTATTTACTGTTATTTTGCGCGAGGCAAATCCAATGAAAAATAATAATAGTATTTAACAACAAAATAATTAAAGATAACCCAGCAAACAATTTAAAAAATATATATATAATTATAAATTTATATATTAAGGTACCCCCTTACTTACCTTATTTGCAGGTTTATGGGCAGTTATAATATACGTATGTAAAGCTTTGATGACAAAAGCTTTGAATTTTCAAATTTGTTTAAAAAAAATCTTTTCGTATATTGCTGGTCTTAATGCCATCTCAAGCACTATTATTTTCTATGGACACACCATGTTTTTAAAATGCATTGTATTCAATTTAAATATTTTAAGCTTTAAGCTTTAACGAGTGTAAGTGATGTGATAGAAGAATTAATTACAGTTAAATGGAAATTTAAAACCGTTGTTATAATCGGTACTTAATTATGGCAAAAAATAAATATTCAAACGCTGATTGACTTAAATTTCCCATTTGTTGTAAGAGCAAATAAATTAAAAAACAATATGCAGGTCAAATGAATATTTAAACCCCTAAAGGATAGACAATAAAATACCGATTGAAATCAATCTTTAAAAGTAATTTTAAATCGAATCGAATGCTGATGACAATGTTATAAATATATAAAAAATTATTAAATTTACTAATCCCTTTACAATTCAAAGAAGGCACAGCTGCGGCTGCCTATAATCCTTGATAGCCGGAGGAGATCAAAAAGGGACCAGGCAAAGTTTCCGTGCATTAAAAACTAATCTATGGAATATGGTTTGACATCCGCAAAAAAGGCCATTTATCGAGCAAGAGCAAAGAGAAACACGTACACTTTGGTGGACTGCCTAATAAAATGGCCTTTCTGGTGAACGATTTGTTTTTAATAATTGTTAATTGCATCATCAATTATATTTAAAACTAGCTGTGCCCGCCACCTCGAGAGCGTCCTTGCAATATTTTGTTTTATTTTGCTTTAAAAGCAATCCACTCCAAACCACCCTTACTTTTTTAGTGCCGCCTTAAACTATGCTTCGCTATGGTTATGTATTTACACTATGAAACAGCGCCATCTGTTAGTGGTTAGTTCTTCAGTTATGGTTTATGTATTTACTTTACTACAAAAATAACCGCGTACTTTCCTGCTTTTTCTCCACTTTCTCTTGGAAATAAGATATTTTTGCCGAAAAAAATTGCCAGTACCACTGCTAAAAAATTCTTGAAACAATACTTCGAATCTAACCGCAGTCATTTTGGATGTTACTGGTCAAATGTTTTGGATGTATTTCTAGATTATTTAAATACATTGACGCAGGTTTCGGGGTTACCACTTTCTTATATGTATATTATATGAGCATCAAAAACTTTATTTTAAATTTCATCCATTAATTAAGATATCGTCTTGTTTAAAGACATGGTCTTGTAAATACCCAAATGGGTACTAACCTGCGTAAATCGGTATTGCCGATTTTAGCGCTCTTTTTACTTTACCTAAATATAAAATCATTATTATAACTAATATAGTTGGTATTCCCTTGTGGTAAAGAACAACTACAACAAAAAATAAATATTAACAGTATAATTAACAACAAATGTCAGTCACTGATATTAATACACAAAATAAAATAATAATAACAAAATGATATGTGAGTCAATAAAAGATAAAAAAGCAAAGAATAAACATAAATCGCTAATATTTTAAATTTATATTTTTAATTAAATTCAAACATTAAATTCAAACAGTTATAAAAATATAGCAGAGCAACAATTCAACATATTTTTCTAAATGACAGCCAAATGATATAAAATTGATGTAGAGGAGGCTTATAATTTAAAAGATGTCTTGTGTTGTTAGTTGCTTTAACATGAGTAATTTATTAAACAATTATTATAATTTTTGACCTTTTTAATAATTTTACAATTAAGTTTTTACGCTCTATAAACAACAGAAAGGTCTTCCAATGGGATCTCCTGCTTCCCCAATTGTAGCGGATATAGTTATGGAAAAATTGCTAGATTCTTGTATTGAAAAATTAAGTATAAAACCAAGTATAATAACCAAATATGTAGATGATTTGTTTTGTGTCATTTCTGAACCAGCTGTTAACAATATGTTGCAAACGTTTAATGAATTCGATAATTGCATTAAATTTACAATAGAGAAGGAATGCGATTCTAAACTTCCATATTTAGATACCTTAATAATTAGGAAGAAGAACAAATTAGTAATGGATTGGTATCAAAAACCCACAGCTTCGGGTAGAATTATTAATTATTATTCTAAACAAAATAAACGAATAATTATAAATACAGCAAAAAATTTAATAGAAAGAGTGTTAACTATTAGTGACAGAGAATTCCACAGAAAGAATATAGATAAAATTAAAAAGATATTAAGCGAAAACAATTTCCCAATACAGCTAATTAATAGATTAATATTGCAATACAAAATAGTAATAGAAAACCAAATACAAGAAATGAGACAGAACCAAAGATATATAAATCAATAACTTATGTACCGGTTTTATCTGAACGATTGGAAAAATCAAAAATATTTGATACAGTTAAATACAAGATAGCATATAGAACGTATAATACATTAAATAGATTATTTAGCAAACCAAAAGATAAACTAGAAAAATTAGATATGTCAAATTTAGTGTATAAAATACCATGTAAGGGAAATGACAAAGAGAATTGTAATAAAGTATATGTAGGTACAACAAAGAATAAACTGAAAACGAGAATAGCTGGACATAAATCAGACCAGAGATACAGGGATAACATCAGTTTGCAAAAAACAGCATTGTCTTCCCACTGTTCAAAAAGTAATCACTATCCCAACTTTGAAAATGTATCAATTCTAAATTTGGAAAATAATTATAAACGTCGTTATATGTTAGAAATGTTACAAATAATTAAAGTTCCGATTGAGAAAAGAATAAATTTTAAAGCCGATACAGAAAATGTTGCACAGAATTACAGACATTTAGTACATAAAAAATAATAGTATAATATAATCTTTAATTCTTTGTAACTTTTCCGGTGTTATTTATAAATGTGAAATTATTTTGGTTTTCTAAAAACTGTTTAAACATTTTTTAATATAAGAAATTGTATGTAAATATGAATAGTTTTAAAAATGTTTTTTATCATTCGTAGTAACATTTTATTTGTTTTTAAAATTTTGTTTTTGAATGTTTTTGAAATGTTAATTTTTTAAATTTGATTGACAAAAAGTTTTTTCAATCATTTTAAATTTTTTCATTCAATTAAATATTATATAATTATTTTTAATTCCTGACGATGCTACCCAATGGTGTAGCGATATATCGAATATAAAAATAAAATTAAATTGAATTATTTTTATAAAAAGACCTAGAGCGTAAAAACTTAATTGTAAAATGAGTAATTTATATTTTTAATTTTTAGAGATAATTTACCATGAATGGTTTTAACGTTAACTATTAATCGAGAGACATAGAAGTCATGCAATTTCTTTCATCTTCTTATTTTTCCTAAGTTTTTTCCTTAAATTTAAATTCCTAAATTAAAAATAGGTTAATAAAAAAAATTTCTACAAAAAATTAAAAAAAATATTTCGAACAAATTAATATATAAAAAATTTCGATAAAATTTTTACAAATAATTTTCGTAAAAATTTTACAAAAAATTTTCGATAAAATTTATACATAAAATGTTCCATAAGAAAAATTTTCGATAAAATTATTAAAAAAAAATTCGATAAAATTTTTGCAAAACAAATTCGATAAAATTTTTACAAAAAATTTTCGATAAAATTTTTACATAAAATTTTCTATAAAATTTTTACATAAAATTTTCTATAAAATTTTTACATAAAATTTTCTATAAAATTTTTACATAAAATTTTCTATAAAATTTTTACATAAAATTTTCTATAAAATTTTTACATAAAATTTTCTATAAAATTTTTACATAAAATTTTCTATAAAATTTTTACATAAAATTTTCTATAAAATTTTTACATAAAATTTTCTATAAAATTTTTACATAAAATTTTCTATAAAATTTTTACATAAAATTTTCTATAAAATTTTTACATAAAATTTTCTATAAAATTTTTACATAAAATTTTCTATAAAATTTTTACATAAAATTTTCTATAAAATTTTTACATAAAATTTTCTATAAAATTTTTACATAAAATTTTCTATAAAATTTTTACATAAAATTTTCTATAAAATTTTTACATAAAATTTTCGATAAAATTTTTACATAAAATTTTCTATAAAATTTTTACATAAAATTTTCGATAAAATTTTTACATAAAACTTTCGATAAAGTTTTTACATAAAATTTTCGATAAAATTTTTACATAAAATTTTCGATAAAATTTTTACATAAAATTTTCGATAAAATTTTTACATAAAATTTTCGATAAAATTTTTACATAAAATTTTCGATAAAATTTTTACATAAAATATTCGATAAAATTTTTACATAAAATTTTCGATAAAATTTTCGATAAAATTTTTACATAAAATTTTCGATAAAATTTTTACATAAAATTTTCGATAAAATTTTTACATAAAATTTTCGATAAAATTTTTACATAAAATTTTCGATAAAATTTTTACATAAAATTTTCGATAAATTTTTACATAATTTTCGATAAAATTTAAAAAAAAAATTTTTTTTTACAAAACAAATTCGATAAATTTTTATAAAAAAATTTCGATAAAATTTTTACAAATAATTTTCGTAAAATTTTTACAAAAATTTTTCGATAAAATTTTCGATCTAATATTCGATAAAATTTTTACAAAAAATTTTCGATAAAATTTTTAACAAAATTGCACTAAAAGTTTTAGAAATTAAAGAAAAAAAAATTGATAAATTTTTTACAACAAAATTTCTACGATATTTTTAGAAAAAGTTTATGAGAAAAAATTTTAACAAAAAATTTTCCATAAATTTACTACAAAAAATTTTGATAAATTTTTATACAAAATTTTTACAAAAAAATTTTAACAAAAAATTTGCGATAATATTTTTACAAAAATGTCGTTGTAATTTTTAGAAAAAAATGTCTATAAAATTTTTAGAAAAAAATTTAAAGAAAATTTTTAGAGAAAATTTCAAGAAAATTTAAAAAAAAATTTTATAAAATTTTCGACAAAATAATTAACTAATTCATTTAAAAATAGTTCAAGTAAAATTAAACTTATTTAATTTATATTATATTATATTTGTAATAGTGAAGTTGAAAATCATAAAAGTAAAAACCGAATGTATATTATTGTGAAATTGGGAAACATAACAGAGTAAGGAATTATTTAACATTACTATGGTAAAGGGTATATAAGATTTCGGCATGGCTGAATATAGCACCCTTACTTGTTATATAGAACATTTCTTTTCAACATCATATTAAAAAGTGGACATCATATCCTTTTATTTCCAAACACTACAAAAATACTGGCAAAATTTTCTGCACGAACAAAAGTAATACAAGGATTTGTTGAAGTTTGCATAAATATTTATTTACCAAAAAAAAGTAATAAATAAAGTGTAATAAAAAACCTATAGGTTTAAATTTAAGGATAGCAATTTTAAAACATTATTGACGGCACCGTTGTTGTTAGAATCATCCAAGTCTTACATTTATTATCTCTGTCGTCTGAATGAATCCACTTTGCTATCAGTTGATATTTATAATTTGAAAACAATTTTTGACAGTTTTATTTGCAGAGTTTTTTTTTTTTTTTTTTGCTTAATAGCTACTCAACATAAAAACCGGCTCTAGGATTCCATTTTATTTATATTTTTTGCTAAAAAGAAGCCTTAGAGTAAAAGAAAGTTAAATCTTTAATAAAGCACGCGTGTCATATACGACAAGTTGCAAGTATGCGAAACTGACAAGCAATCAACAACATGTCAATCATTAAAAATTAAAATACTTTGAATAAGATTTTTTTCTAGCAATTTTCTGCAAAAAAACTTTGCATGAATGTTGTTGTATAGACTGAAAGTGAACAATATTTGAGAAAATGTTAAAAAAAAAATTTTCAAATCAAAAATATACAATCCACCCCCTATTAAAGCCAGATTATAAAGAGCAAATAAAATTATCTTAGCTTTCAATTCATATCGATTTTATATTTATAAGTGTCTATTGAGTTTTTCGTAAAAAAGTGCATATTCACTATTTGACAAGTTCAATTACGAGGACTGACATGAGACGTTGAAAATGATTTTCATTCTTTTCCCTTTTATTGCAGGTTTTAATTTCATTCATGTTTACACACTCCCCTTTTGCTTTCATTTTGGTAGACGAGATTGAAAGATAATAATCAGCCTCGCAAAACCAAAAAGCAATTTTCTTGGGCTAGTTGGTCATTTTACAAATATCGACACACATGCACATACTCACTCTCTTGATGGCATATAAACAATTTTTTGTGGCCATGTTTTTATTTTTCGGTTTCCGCCGGATGTGTTAGTGTTGCATATAGACATACAAATTGTGTTTGAACGGAAGTAATAGCATTGCTTCCTTATGACACATCACACTATCGAGAAACGCAAACACATTTCTTCACACACATGAATTCTTTGAATTCTATTCTTGTTATAAAGACTGCATTGTAAAATATATCTTGAGATATTTCTCTACACAATTGTGCAGTCTCATGCTTGTTTTAAATATATGGATGACGAAGCCTTAAAGCACCATAAGAGTGTTGCTTTGCAAACAGCCTATAACAGAGGAGACCAAGCTATTTCTCACAATTAGTTTTAAAAAAACTTTTGTTTAATAATGAAACAAACACCTATCCGTGACTTAAATTTTTTAATGAATTTTTTTACAAAGAAATTAAATACAAAACTGTTTTTTGAGGAAAAATTTTAAATACAAAAAAACCATAGACAGCTGGAAATTAATAAAGGCGCTAGTAGACCTTAAGGGTTACGTGGGACGCAAAGATAAGTAAGAAATTCTACACCTATAAGATGAGAACTGGAAATCATTAAAAAAGAAGGGGGAGTTAAATAATGAAAAATTAAAAAACGAAAGTGATTTATTATAAACTAGCTGTGCCCAAACACGTCGTGTGCCTACTGACAATATTTTGTTCGATTTTGCCTTGAATGTTATGTCTAAAGGTACTGCATACTTTAAGGCATCTTTTATTTTTAGAAACAGTACATTTTAAGCAATGTTGCGCAACAGATGGCGCTGTCTTAAAATAATCTGAACTGAAAGCGAAATATTTTCAAAATAGTTATGCAACAGATGGCGCTGTTTTAAAATAATGACAAAATATAAATTACTTACTGCCAAATAGCCAATTGTGTAAAATTTGTATTTTATTTCTAATTTTACTTTGTGGAATAACATTGTGATTAAAATATTTTATACACCTTTTACGGAGCCTTACAATAATTTTTAGAATTTTATCCAAATACGTATACGTGAAGCACTATTAAGGTATGAGTATTAAAATTTGGTATGAATTAATTTCAAAGCTAAATCGAATAAAATATTGTCAGGATGCGCACAACGTGTGTGGGCACAGCTAGTTTTAATTATAAAGTTTTATCATTTGGACGTGCTGTTCAATAATATTGTTCTTCACGCTGACCTTGCAACAATGACGCCACGAAAAACATCAGTTTTGACAGACACCACTAAAACTCTATGGACTCCAAGGACTAGCTACATTATTCTGTCCTACTTGAATCCACTTATGTAAATATGAATGAATCAGTCAACAAACTAATATAATTTGGGAAAAGGTTTTAGTATCTTGATATCTTAATTAATTTAAAAATATATATCGGTGGCTACAGGGAAAAACTGCTTATACCTTTCTGTATTCTTATAGTAGACCTCTTATTAATTTATTCCAATTGCAGTTAAGGATATTTCTTTCTGTCTGGACTTTATAAATTAAGAAATACGCCGTTTAACATTCTCAAAATTAATCATATGAATAAGATATATCAAGGATAATAAAACTTACGAGCTTAAGTCGACTTAATTGAAACTATATTGGAAAACACCAGCACCTCAACTTTTATTTTAAAAATTCTTAATAAATAAGTAAATTTTGTAATCAAAAAGTCTTACATTAGATAGTTAATATAGAAGATGCAACTTACATAATGTGCAATAGAGTTGTCAGGTACCCCTTAAAACCATATTGCACACCCCGCACAAAACCCATTAAAACACAAGCCAACAAAATAAAAACGACGAAAGAAAGAAACAAATAAATAAATAAGCAGTAAAAATAATCTTCGTTTTTTGACAAAAGATTTAATTTAGATATCTAAATCCAATTCATTATACACACTAGCTATAAGCCTCCAAGACTTAAGAAAATAGTCTTAAAACCAAACAGAAGCCAAGGCCAAAAATAAATATATTGTAGAATATCTTCTAGCACCCTTTAAATTGCAACCAACATACAACACCCACCCCTCCCCAACCCCCAACACGCTCATCCTTTTTTTTCGATTTAATAGAAAAGTTAACAAAAAAGCTTAAAGTTTTGCACATGCCACCCTTAAGCATTTTATATGGCAGCTTATTTGCAACATAAGCCGCAAAAAATTGTACAAAAATATGTCACTTTAATGCGTATCAAATAAAGAACATCATGCATTTCCTGCGTTATGCGCCCCATATTACAAAACACACACAGCAAATGTTTACTAAAAAATCCCCCCAAAAACAACCCAACAAAATTCGCAGGGTAGAAGTGATAATCAACAGTAAGTGATACTTATCAATATCATATTGGTATTGATGATAAATATGCTGCAAAAAATGGGAGTTTTGCCAAAAAGGGGGGTATAGGTTTTTGAAGGGTCCTTGTAAAACGAAGAGTATAATATGATACATATTTTTTTGGTAAAACAAGTGTTTTCTTAAATAGTTGCAAGAGTTTTAGAAAAACTTAAAATTCTCTATACATATTTAAGCATTTCAAAGTTATGCAAGTGATTCATAGGTTAAAGAATTTTAAAGAAAGCAAAGCATACTTTAAGGGTGACTTTTCAGGGAATTGAGTTAGATATATATTTTCAATTAAGGAAAAATTGAAACTCGAACTACAAAAGAAAAATTAATTTCTTAAGAGCACTCAATGGTCAGTGGCAGAAGTTGTTTTATTTTTCTATTTAATGATAAATAAAAGACCAAAGAAATGATGTTGAACAAAGAACTCTTAAGGAATACATAAGCAGACATTAACATTAACAAATTAAATGCTGAAGATAACTACAAAATAAAATGGAATACATAAAGAATTTGAAGCAAATTAAAGTCATTTGAAGAAAAATCAAATTTGTATAGCATATTTTAGGGATTTATTTTAAAAAGAACTGCCTATTAGCAGGCTTATAAACAAACAGCTTATGTTAACATATTTAGAGGCTTATATTTATATTATTTTTTGATTATTTAAATACAAACATTATGCTATGCTGTCCTTAACAAAAAAAATTAATAAGATCACGCATTTTTTTAGTATCCTAACTTTAAATATTTATGGAATATTAAAACAGTTTCTATATAAAATCTTGAAAGAAAATCCAATTTATATTTAAATCCAAATAATACATAAAATTCAACAATAGATAACACGTATCGAAAATGCATTAATTTCCCAAAACAATTCCCCTAAATCTCGTAAAAAGAAAGGAAAAGACAAAGAAATCGAAATCGAAAATGTTTTTAAATTAAGGTTTTGAATACCAAATAGCTTATGATTTCATCAAAAATATTTTAAAACTGCAATGCCACCCAACAAGCTATCTATTTGTTTTCATATACATAATTATATATTATTAAACATTTTTCTCATGTTATAAATAAACGCTAAAACATTCTTGTTTTACTTCAGCCGTGCAAACATTCGCTTATATTTGCTTATTTGCTTAACTTTTTGGCGAAGTTTTTTTTTTAAGAAACCATTACGAATTAATGCATATTTAATGTATGACATACATTTATGACTTTATGACATTGGATTATAGATTTTTCTGTTTGTTTTTTAAGGCCATGCAAATGTGCAAAATTGAATAATTTATTAAGTAATAAAATGTTTGCTGAACGGAAATGTGACTTGCATGACAAAAATCAAAAAAAAAATAATAATGATATTTGGCATACTTTTAAGATGATTGTGTGTTCTAAAACAAAGGAGTTTATTTCGAGAAATATTTACAATAAGTACGGTCAATCTTATCACTAAGTGCTTTTACAAGCAATTCACGAGTCCTTGCCATTACTTGTTAGGGGCTATCGGGGCTTTTCTTGTTTATCTTTTTCGATAGTTTTGTGTTTCAATTAAGTGGGTAGAAGCTGGATTTCGCTTCCAATCACTGTAGCTTAGTCGTTTTGAATTTAAAACCGTACTTTTGTCTTAGGTTTCTGGTTGAGGAGTACCATATTCAACTCCACTCATGAAAAAATGTTTATGTGTGACAGCTATGAAAACTTTAACCCAGTCCAACCACGATAGACAAGGACTCCCTTTAAGGGCGAACAGCAGATGGTACTCCATAATTACACTGAATTGAAGATCCAAACAAGTAAGAGTGGTATATTCGGCTGTGCCGAATCTAACTATATAAAAATTTTAAAGAAACTTTTTTTGTAAAAATTTTATAATTTTTTTGGTAAAAATTTTATAAAGTTTTTTGTTAAAATTTTATATTTGTTTTTGTTAAAATTTTATAAATTTTTTGTAAAAATTTTATAAATTTTTTTGTAAAAATTTTATAAATTTTTTTGTAAAAATTTTATAAATTTTTTTGTAAAAATTTTATTAATTTTTTTGTATAAACTTTTTTGTAAAAATTTTATAAATTTTATAAATTTTTTTATTTTTTTTTTAAATTTTATAAATTTGTTTGTAAAAATTTTATATTTTTTCTTTGTTAAAATTTTTTAAAAATTTTTTGTAAAAATTTTATAAATTTTTTTGTAAAAGTTTTATAATATTTTTTAAAAATTTTATAATTTTTTTTACAAATTTTATAATTTTTTTGTAAAAATGTTATAGAAAATGTTGTTGCTGTGCCGAATCTAACTATATAAAAATTATAAAGAAACTTTTATTGTAAAAATTTTATAAATTTTTTGATAAAAATTTTATAAATTTGTTTGTAAAAATTTTATATTTTTTTGTTAAAATTTTATAAATTTTTTGTAAAAATTTTATAAATTTTTTTGTAAAAATTTTATAAATTTTTTTGTATAAACTTTTTTGTAAAAATTTTATAAATTTTATTGTATAAATTTTATAAATTTTTTTTTACATTTTTTTTAAATTTTATAAATTTGTTTGTAAAAATTTTATATTTTTTTTTGTTAAAATTTTATAAATTATTTGTAAAAATTTTATAAATTTTTTTGTAAAAGTTTTATAATATTTTTTAAAAATTTTATAATTTTTTTTAAAAATTTTATAATTTTTTGGTAAAAATTTTATAGAAAATTTTGCTGCTGTGCCGAATCTAACTATATAAATTTTTTTTTGAAAAATTTTATAAATTTTTTTATAAAAATTTTATAAATTTGTTTGTAAAAATTTTATATTTTTTTGTTAAAATTTTATAAATTTTTTGTAAAAATTTTATAAATTTTTTTGTAAAAATTTTATAAATTTTTTTGTAAAAATTTTATAAATTTTTTTGTATAAACTTTTTTGTAAAAATATTATAAATTTTATTGTAAAAATTTTATAAATTTTTTTTTGTAAAAATTTTATAAATTTGTTTGTAAAAATTTTATATTTTTTTTTGTTAAAATTTTATAAATTTTTTTAAAAATTTTATAATATTTTTTAAAAATTTTATATTTTTTTTTTAAATTTTATAGAAAATTTTGTTGTAAAAACTTTAGTTTTTTCGAAACCTTTTTTTTATTATTTGTTTATGTAAAATTTTTTGGAATATTTTTTTTTCAAATTTATTGTAAAAAAAATTTTTTAAATTTTATAAAAAATATTTTTGTTAAAGTTTTTTCCAAATTTTTGTGTAAAAATTTTATTTTCGTTAAAATTTTATTGAAACTGTTTTGTAAAAATTTTGTTGAAAATCTTTTGAAAAAATTTTATACAAAATCTTTGTAAAAATTTATTTTATTGAAAATTTTTTGTAAAAATTTCTAGAGAAAATATTTTGGAAATTTTTTGAATATTTTTCGTAAATTATTTTTGTAAATTATTTAGAAATTTTTTTTTAGAAAATATTTAGTAAAAATGGTTTTAAAATTTTTTTGGAATTCATGTAATTTTTTTTTTGTAAACTTTTTTAATTTTTTTTAAATTTATAAATGTTTTGTAAAAACTGAAACTGACAGTATACGTGAGCAGATGTTTTGTAAAGTAGAAAAGTGTTATTGACCTACGCTGTTTAAAAACACACACTGTGTATTTAAACAGTGTTGGTCAATAAAAATTATACAGAGCTGAATTAATAATTAAAATTATAATTAATTTAACTATTTTATTTAAGCTTTAGGTCTTTAAATAATTTTAATTTTAATTTTGAAATAAAAATTAAAATTATTTAAAGACCTAAAGCTTAAATAAAATAGTTAAATTAATATTAACAAAAAGGTCAAATAAACTATATAAAATAAAATTATAATTGTATTTGTAATTATAATGTAAGATATAACTCTTTAATAAATTTAGTGACATCTTTTATAACAATCCCTTTATTTTAATAAAATTGGTAGAGCTCAAGTATCCAATTCGGCTGTGGCTTTAAAATAAACTGATATTGTAGTGTTACTGCTTAATTGTAACATCACAGCCACTTCATTTACCTCATTGTTCAGGGTTTAATAAATTAATTTTTACAAAGAATTAAATGATGTAGTTAAATTTACATTCTACTACAATTGTTTTTTTTTTTTGGGTCATTTCTCTACTCATACATACATATGCATGTATTTTCTTATATAATCTCGAAAATAATATGAACTTAAAATATGTATTTTAACCATGAAACCGCTAAACATGTTTATATCCATCATTTAATAAACCCAAGTAAAGAAAACCTGCATTCAAGCAACCAAGCAACCATTATTGTCCTTATGAATAAATAAATAAATTTATTTCAAACATAAGATTTTAATGGATCTTCTATACTCATACTCGTACTCGTACATGAAATAATATTAATATTATACTAAATAAATACTACAAATACATCTGCAAAACACACACGTACACATATGCTTACATGATGAAGTAAAGTTTGAGTACGAGTAGAGCAAATATTGCTATAATGACGATGCGGTTTTTTGCAAAAACAATAAAAGTATATTAGACAAAACAGAATAGAATAAGTAGTGGTTTATGAAAAACACTACAATTGCAAGTCCTTGCAGATATAATGACGAATCTGTTGTTAAGAATGATGATGAACATTGCATGAGCTGGTATACCATTCTATCCATAAACACGTCTGTCCATTTGCTGCATGAAAATGGTTCTTTAAATCTGTATTTTTTAAATTTATCATTGTTTGCTTGTGTAGATTTTTTATAACTATAATTTTATTTTCCTGAAGATGAAATTTTGAAGTCAGGTTGAAGTTCGTTTTATTCGCTCTAAGTAGGAAGAATATTTTTTATTGCAAATTGGGTGATTAACTTTAAAAAAAAACAAGGGAAAATTTTATTTTCGGCACTAGCAGACATTTTCTGGATCGCTACATCCTTCTTCAGGATTCTTCGCATCTATCTGCTTTGGATGGTGTTAAGTTGTAAACATCATGCTTTTAATTTTAGTTTGTTGAAAGTCAACTTACGAGATTTGAAGAAAATTTTTAAACAATTGAAAACAAGTCTTTGTTGTTTCCATTACAAAGTGATTTTTTATACTTCGTATAACCTTTATATTATAACTATTTTGATATCGCATCACCATATTGGGACTCTAAACAGACTATCTAAAAATGATGCATTAGTCAAGACTGTATTATTCACATAGACCTAAAAGTGCCATCAGTCAATAATAGCCATCAGTCATAAATAGCGAAGCATGCAGTAACGTATCTAAAAAAGCGTAGAACTCATACAAATCCTTTGGCTCGTAACAGACTAAATGAAGCTGGTTACATTCGACTAAAAAGAAGAGATACTGCTTTTCTAGGCCGTACATCAGAGGGATGATTGCAACAACCGTGAAACAAACATTATTTTTGTCTACCTGGCACTAGCTGGCTTTATTTTATTTTAGAACTATAACATGAGTAATTATTGTTAGCTCAAATACGTTGAAGACTAACAGTGGCCGCCACTTCGTCAGCGTCCTTACAAAATGTTCTTCGATTTTGCTTTGAAAGTCATCTACACCAAATTTTAAGACTCTTACTTTTTTAGTGCTTCAGTTATGGCTTATATTTTATCTTTCTATAGAGGTACCCATCCCTGGATGAAATTTAAAAATTTACAAAAAATTCTAAAACTACTGTACTTTTACCGCTTTTTCTCTATTTTCTCTGGGAATCCTATATTTGAATTAAAATACTAAGGTACCTCCTTACAAAAATTTTTTTAAAATCCATCCAGTAGTTTTTACGTGCTGAGAACGCAGACAGACAGAAAGACATACAGACAGACTGGAAATATGTTACTGTTTTATTATATAAAGTATTCCACACCAAGACTCTTACTTTTATAGAGCTTCAGTAGGGATATACCCATCCCTGGATAAAATTCTAGAATTTATAAAAAAATTCTAAAAATTATTGTAAAGCTCTGTAAAAGTAAAAATGCAAATCAAATACAAATTTTATTCAATTGACGCCTAATGTTGCGCAATAGTGTTTAAAATATCCCAGTTTTAAACCAAAAATTTTAGTACCTTTAAACCGGAAATTGCGTTTTTCACTGCTTTTTCTCCACTTTCTCTTGAAAATGAAAATTTTTTGCGGAAAAAAGTATCCTATATTGGGATAGGGATTCTAAGGTACCTCCTCACAAAATTTTGGTTAAAATCCATCCGGTAGTTTTTAAGTGATGCGAACGCAAATGAAAAGCAGACAGACATTTGCATGCGTGTAAGGACGACAGCTATTTTTTAGGTACGGAATTTGGACAAAATTGAATAATTGAATAATTGGACAAAACAGAATTGAATGTCAACGATATAAGTGATTACACTGTATAAGAATTTCAAACTTTTTTCAAAATTACGGGGTTGTGACAACTGATTTTGGTAGAGGAGTTCAAAAAATATATACCTGTGTCGGAATCGGAATTTTATTTTAGATGTAGTTAAAGTTTCCCAGCTGTGGACAGTTCTTGCAGCATGTCGGTATATAAAACTATGTTTTTTATACATCTGAGGTACTTTGTAGAAAATGTTATAGCAAATATTTTATAATATATTAACCCTCTAACTCCAACGCATAATGGCATTTTGTGGATTTATTCTAACAAATCGTAAAAAACACCCCGGGCAAGGGCGGGGATAAAATATTCTACGAAAATGTTGGCCATACAATTTTACTGTATATGTCGAGACATACCAAAACCCAAAACTTAACACAAACAGCAAAAAACTAATTGAATTCAAGATTGTCCTTTAACCCTTAAATGGTCAAAAATGTTATGGCTTAAATTTTTACAACATTTTCGAATTTGTGCCAATACAAAGCCGCTGCAGCAGTCTTAAAGATGCCATATTTATAAGTTATAATACTCTTAAAAAAGACTTCAGCTTAAATCTTTCGGTAAAATGTTGTTTAAAAAATATTTTTTTTTTTTTTTGGGTTTCACACTAGTTTCAACCTATTTTTTTCTAGCTTTCCTGCTTTTAATTTTACTTTTTTAATCTAAATATTTCTGTTTTCATATTAAATAATAGGTGCTTTAATAATCTTTATTATCCTTAAGCTCATGATTTTCTCTCATACCCACCAACATACAGCCGTATCAACAAACACTATTATATTAATAATGTAGGAGTATAACAACAACGACAAAAAAAAAACATTTGTACTCGTGCTTAACTCTTGGCAACAACCACAGAGCGACCGACTCTTCAATTCTATTTTCCTTTCAAATATTGTCTTACTCCAGCAAACCATATTGCGCTGACAATCTGTAGGTCCTTGTCATAATTTCAATTATGCTCTCAACTTGCATTTGCTATTTTAAGCATCATTTATCTTACTTTTGAAATTTTTATTAATGGCATTTGAAGTAGAAAATTTACTACTCGTACTGCCATAAAATATTGCCAGAGTTGTTGCAACATAATGTTTGTAATGAATCTAAATTTTTAAAATGCTTAAAGTTAAAAGAATGTGTAGATATTAAATGATATTTATTTGAGCTAAATTTTTAAAGATAAGGTAAGCTTCAGATGCCGTTTAACGCCAGTTAGAGCAAAAGCTAAATTAAACATTTAATAAATAATATTATTATTTAACAGAAATACGACTCTTAGCAAATGCTTTTTCTCGCTGGTAAAAAATAGGCAGAGTATTTGGTGGGAATCGAACCCGTAACCCCCGAGTAATAGACTAGTGCTTTCAAAACATTAAATTCTTTCAAAAAATGGCCTTTCGTAGGGTTCTTTAAATTCTTTCTAAGTTTAAAAATTTCCTAAACGCATTTATATATTTCGACCTCCCTTTTAGTTGAAAATATTTGTAGATAAAGTTTTTTTAAGGTCTCTTGTGCTATAAGTGCTACGTGTATAGTGGCTTCTTTAAGCAAACACAGACACACACCTACATTCACTTACTTTTCCCTAATAATAGGTAAAATAAGTTATCATAAAGTTAAAATATATCTAAAGGAAAAAAAATGCCATGATTTGCAAAAATATTTTTCTTCACTTCCACTCTAGACAACGCCAAGAATAGAATTCAATGAAAAAATAAAGGAACGTTGTGAAGAGAGAAAAACAAAACTGTTGATTGTGTTATTTTGCAGAAAATTATTATATTGGTTGGCAATTTGTTATATTACGGAAAAGTTGTTTGTTAATCTGATAAAGAGTCATTGAGTGATATATGATCGTATCATTAGTTTGGAACAATTTTCTTATTCAATTAAATTTTTTTTTTTTTTTTTTTGCTAAATTTGTAAAAATATTCAGGAAGACAGTAAGAATGTAAAATGAAGAACTTTTAATGCAAATTGAATAAAATAAATTCCAAGACATCAGCAATTTATTTGCTTAATTTGAAAACCCTATTCACGGCATTACGACACCATTCAAATGGCTGCGGCGGATTTGGAGCGATGCCAATAATTGTATTGACAAAAAAGGGTTCAAGGAGAATTAGCAATAAATCAAGCAATTAGAAATAACTATCATTACAACGACGTCTTAGACTAACAGAACTTTATTTAAATAGCTGGGTAATCGAGTTGCGTAATGATTTCAAAAATCTCGTACCATAATGCTTTATAAGAAATCAGGATACTTTACGACACCCAACAGGTAACATAGGACATAATCTAATTATAATCTGCTGACTTATGCTGCCTAGAGTAGTATTAGAAAGTAAAACAGGTCACAGTGAAAGCATTATTAGAAAAGATCTATCGCTTCACTATTATTACGGACTTAGACTCACTATCCCCCTATGCCAAGATGCCCATAATCGAACATTTATGTAATATAAATTCATTTGCTGTTTTATATCATCGTTAACAAATAAAAAAAATAAAATATACCTGTAAAAGAAAAGGCATGAAGAAGTAGACTTGGAATTCGGTTAACTTTGCCGACGAATCAAAATTTAACATATTCGGTTCAGATAGCATGTCTTATGTATGGCGGAAACCAAATACGCAGCTCAAAAAAGAAAACCTAAACGTTACAGTGAAACATGGTGGTGGCACTGTTATGGTTTGGGCCTGTATGTCGACAGCTGGTAATGGAAATTTAACATTTATTGAAACAACAATGGGCAAATGTAGGTACCTTGAGATCCTAAAGGATAATTTATTGGAGAGTGCAGAGAAATTGGGTATAAAGTCAAATTTTAGATATTACCAAGATAACGACCCAAATCACAAATCAGGTATTGTCCAAACTTGGTTAATATATAACTGTCCACATTTAATGACCCCTCCACCACAGTCGCCCGACCTTAACGTTAAAGAAAATTTATGGTCAATATTAAAAATTTACATAAGGAAAATTTCAAACAAAAAATTTTTGAAGGAAGCGCTGAAGACGGAGTGGTAGAATATTTTGCCCAGTGTTACACAAAAACTTATTGCATCTATGCCAAACCGCCACAAATCTGTCATAGACAATTAAATATTTTAACTACCGTTCCTAAACTTGATATAAGCAAAATCATAAGTGCCTGCATAAAATAAGCTGTGACATGAAAATTTGTAGTATTTTTTGTTTTTTTTTAGTTTTAAAATTATTAAACAAAGATTTTTGCAATAAACCAGAATATTTTCTATTGAATGACGCCTAATTCTTTTTTAGATTCCTGCTAGTTTTGTTTTTATAGAGCATTGAAAAGAAAAAAAACTACTGCATAAAATAACCTGTGAGCCACTGTATATGTCGTTACGATTTCGTACCTACATATCGTTACGATTTCGTTACTACATATCGTTGCGATTTCATTCCTACATATCGTTGCGAAGTCGGTCAACCCTTTCATATAAAAATCGCTACGATTTCGGTAATATTTCGGTTCCGAAATCGGAACGTTTTGTCGAACAGTCGTTACGAATTCTTTACGAAATCGGAGTATTTGTTTTGGTGGGTTATTTGAAAATAAGAATAACGGATATGAAAATTTATTTGATGTCATATAGCGAGGCAGCTAACAATTTCTGGTTATAAGCAATGCAGTTATAAATCATGAGTGCTACTTCTCCTGAAAACCGTTAGAGATGGTCATTTCCCAAACAGGGTGCGAGCTTTTATAGGAGCGGATCCGATTTTTGATATTTACAATGGCTCTTCTATCAGGATGCCTCTGGGGGTTGCGGCTTAGATTCCTGCCAAAGGCTCTGGGTGTTTTCTGCAACAAGTCACACTGTGGCTTGTTCACAGATAGTGTTATAGAGTGAAAAAAATTAACAATTAATAAATAAAAAAAATGAAAGGAACTCCTGAGTTAAAATTGGAAGTAGCAATAAACGTACTTAAACAAGCAAAAATGTTTATATAATTTATTAACTTTGGTCACCGATAGCAAACAGAGAAAACATGGTAAAACCACATGTGAACTTTGAATATGCATCATTGAGATTTAGTAGTACGAGGTAACAGTGACCCAAAAAGTGGTCACCAATCGGCTTTATCTATACATATAATAAAATAGTAACTCATTTCCGTCTTTCTGTCTGTCTACTTCTTCTTTGCGTTCGCATCACGTAAAAACTACCGGATAGATTTTAACAAATTTTTTAGAGGAGATACCTAAGTATCCTGATCCCAATATAGGATACCTTTTTTCTGCAAAAATATCTTATTTCCAAGAGAAAGTGGCGAAAAAGCAGTGAAAGTACGCAGTTAAACTAACGGGATATGCATACTTTATTTTTTATACAGTAAAAAATACATAAACTGATATGCAGCATTGTTTAAGGCGGCACTAAAAACGTAAGGGTCTTTGGTGTGGATTGCTGTTAAAGCAAAATCGGGGCATAATAATGAATACAAGAAATACTTAAAATATTTTATGTCACTGGCATCTCTAACAGTATAAATAATATACTGATTTTAAGGCTAGCAGTCATTTACGGTTTATTACCATACATTTTTGCATTAGGAGGTCGCAATGTAAAATCGCACTTTCTTTTGGCTCACAAATTGTTGGGGCAGAAGGTTTATGTGGCATCTCAGTTCAATATAATTGCATTAGGGTGTAAAGTATACATAAAAAAATTAGACTAATTTTTATAAAAATTTTATTTTGCGCAGCGAAATTTATTTCTTAATGGGTTTAGGCTGCAATAGTCCATAAAAAATAAGATTTTTTATACTGAATCAATTACACTAATGTGAGCTAACATGGCAACCATATAATGTAAAGCAGTTTCATAACAAATTTTTGGCAAAGTAAAATAAGAAACCTTAACCATCCATTCAACTAATCGACCACTTAAAACTATATGTGATATTTTTATCCATGATTCAGATAGGAACTGTGTAAACAAGTCATACTCAAAAATTAGTGCGGTAACATATAAATTCATTTGCCTAAATATACTTAGTCCTAAACACCAGGGCATGACGAAGGCTTTTACTAAAAATTTGCCAGCTTTCATTTTTTAGAAACTTATTATATTTTATTATTATTTATTATTTAGATTATATTTTTTTTTTTTTTTGTTTATTATATAATGTTTTATTTAATAATTTTTCTAATATTTTTAAATCCAATAAATTTGTTTAATAATAATTTTATTACTCCCTTTTCTCATCAAACTTTGCTTTAATTTAATTTACAGACTTTAATATTTAAATGTTTAAAAACTTTGTAAAAAAAACCTTCTTGAACTAGAAAAATCCCTTTTGCTTTAATTTCCTGCTTTTTTTTATTTCCTACTTATTGCAACTTCGTTTTTTGTAATGATTTCTATTTTTATTGTTTTTCCCTTAAGTTCCCTGAAGTGGGCAACAAGTAGTCCAGCAAGGCAGTAGGAACAATAGCTAAAAGTAAAAAGAGAAATAGCAAAAAACCATAACACATATTAGAAAAACCATTTAACAATATTTTGACCCAGTTTTTGGAAATTTTCAACTCTAGTTTTTATGGCCAGAAATATAATATGAAAACCAATAAGTATCCATAAGTATTATTGGTCAGTTGGATGCAAAAAAATCAACTGAAGCAAGCATTTACACAAACAAACTCACCAAACACTTCAACTCATTCAGGCGTATTAAATGCAAGAAAACTATTTTAAAACCGCACTACTGTGAACACAATCAGTTCTGGACATTAAAACAAAACTACATGAACAATGGGCCATCACAAGCAACAGAGAGCTTAAATGTAACAAACTGAAACGCATGCAACATAAAAGAAAAACAGAAATAACAAAAGAGTTGCTAAACAAAAGCACAGTTTTTTTTTAGTTTGTTAATGTGTATGTGAGTGTTTGTGCGTGTGTTTGTGTGTGTGTTGTAAGTGCTTTTTTGTTGAAGAACCAAAATAATAAAAAAGTCAAACAAGGATTTTCTGAAGCATGACTAAGCAGAGAGAACAACATATGTTGCGGTTTAATATCAGCACATGTAAACCAACTGAAAATATATTAGTAAGTTTTACTTCTATAGAAGAAATTCTGTAAATGTGTGAGTTTTGGAATATTGCAACAAATATACGAGGAATGTCTCAACAATATGTTAATTGTATAAAATTAAATAAAAATAAATTAAACATTATATATTTTTGGTTTATAATGGATTCATTAGAATCTAGCCACTTCGTTAGTGTCCTTACCATACTTTGTTTGATTTTACTTTGAAAGCAATCCACACCAAAGACCCTTACTTTTTAGTGTTTCAGTTATGGTTTATGTATTTACTTTATATAAAGGGTCTCATCCCTACTAAACTATGCCACTTTCAAAAATAAAAGTCGCTTTCACTGCTTTTTCCGGTTTCTTTTGAAAATAAGATATTTTTGCTGAAAAAACGGAATCAGGATACTAAGATACCTCCTCACAATTTTTTTTTTTTTTTTTAATCCATCCAGTAGTTTTTACTTGATACAAACGCAGACAGATGCTTATCCTGTTAGTCCAATTTTCCAAGACTTTTTTGACGGTTTCTAGCTCTATTTCACGAATAGCTGGAACTATATTATCAACGATGTGTAGATTGTCTGGATTATTCGCATAGCAACGGTCCTTTACTGTCTTCCACAAAAAAAAAAAAACTAAATGGGTCAAATTGCAGCCCCAAAGCGGCCCATTGACATCACCAAGACGATAACCAAACTCAGTCAGCAAAAGATAATTTTTTTCTAAGCTCTATGACATCCTGCTGAAACAAAAGATTATTGAAGTTTATATCTTCCATTTCTCGCCGTTGACCAAAATGGCATTTCCAGCTTCATTTTCAAAAAAAAAGTAGGATAATGATTTCTGTAAATGCATTGGCTTTTCCACAATGACGGTCAACCCATACGTTTCCCACAAACGGCAATTTTATTTGTTAACAGGCGGCGATACAAAAGGTTATTTTTTGGGCAAATTCGATGTCTAATAATATTTGATGTCTAGTAATATTTCGTAACGTACAATGGGGTAGAATAAAAATATTTCCCCCTGGGGGCACAATAATGACACTGCTCCATTTCCAAAGGCTTTGTTAATGTGCTCTTGGGAAAATGGGGGCCCAAGATGCCAGGGTTCCTGGAACCTGAATCTGGAAGAACAGGTGTGTGTTATTACGCGTCCTCTTCCAGGCACAACCAGTGCCCTGGTACGACGGGAACCGGTGGCCCCACAGAGAACCTCTCATCTCTGTAGCCGGTTGTTGGTGAGGTCTCCTTCGCAGGTTCACGTGGTGGTTGTGGTTAAGATCGATGTACGCAGAGATGATGCATTGTTGATCAAAGTATGCTGTTGCACTCTCAACAGAGAGGAGTTGAGATTTGCCATGTTCTATTAATGTGACTGTGTCCAGTGCCATTACATAAGTGCCATTACATGGGTGCCATTACACTGATACATTGTTGTAAAGTGTTCTGTGTGTTAGCCTAGGCTTTTTTTACTCGGTTGGAAAACCGCCGTCGGGTAAGAGCCAACACACCTATGTGTCGACGTTAATCTTGATCACATCAAAATCAAAATATTTTCTGTAAAGCTTTAAAAGAATTTGCAGGTGCGAGGTACCTAAATTTGAGACCACATAGCGCCACACCTGGCAATTGGATAGTGCCTAGCATCAAAACTTAAGCTCAGATACTCCTCTGCTATGCTCATGTCATCATTTTAAATTAATCGGCCAAACCCTTTACAAATGGCAGAGTTATTTCCAAAATATTTTCATTCTGCCCCACTGTGCAACGTTGTTCAAGCATAAAGCTCCTTAGAGAAGGTGCAATACTAACTGATAGTACTTCGGATAGAAAATCTTAAAACTCAATAGTTTTGTTAGCATTGGCTCTTTGGAGGAAATAAAGAAAATCTGCGGTCACTGATATTTTTGGCCTCAAGATAGGCTCAACTAGACTCCACGCAGCCTATAGTATAAATCTTTATTTTTAATGTTTTGGTTTTGGATATCCTGAGGGCGACTAAAGCACTGCACTATGGGTAATCCACTATATATAAAATAGAGGCCCAGTATATTTACCTTTATTATGAAGGATGAGTGTATCCAAGTTCTATATCACTTCTAGTAAGCATCATCGCAGCACTCGGTGAAAAAACGTATGCCAGAATATGTGGAAATTTCTCGTAGTGATAAATGCAGTAGCCGTTTGTATAAAAAGGGGGCCAGTCAATTCTACGGCTGGGTGCCTTGGTGGTCTAATAGGTAGTATGCTAGTCTATAAGTCCGTGGTTGTGGGTTCGATTTCCATCAAAGACTCTGATATTTTTCACTGCAAGTTGTCAGGAAGGCCAAAAAGTTGCTAAAGTTGTAAAAAGGGAGGTCATAAAGGGATCTATTAAGGGATTTATCTACTTTGATACCCCCCTACAAAATAAAAAAAAATTTAACAGCTACTTTGAGACTGCCCGGCTTTGCAAAATCTTAGGCTCAAATATTTGGGCCACAGATCCTTTTAGGAATGTGATTAGCCAAGTAAGGTCTTGAGAAGTTCGAAGTGGCTCTTACAGATTTTTAATACCGGAGTTTTATAGGAAACTGTTGGTTTAATAGTCGCTTTATACGAGAGGTCCTATATATGGAAAAACACAAAATCGAAAAAAAAAATCATTTCAGTTGCCAGGGCATCACAATGGGCCGTTTAAGCTCTAACTTGAATCAGATTCTTTTAGTAAGGTGATTAGCCAAGTAAGTTCTCGAGAAGTTTCATGTGGCTCTTAGAAATTTGTAATACTGAAGTTTTATAGGAAACTGTGGGTTAAATAGTCGCTTTATACGAGCAGTCATATATGTGGAAAAATACAAAATCGATAAAAAAAAAGTTATTTATTTCGCTAGGGCATCACAGTGGGCCGTTTAAGCTTAATCAAATAAACTCGCGAGCGGCCTTGCTATTTATGAAAAAAAAAAAAACACTCAGAAAAAAAATCATTTCAAGCTTGCATCAACTTGCATCAAAGTTTTTAAAATTTTCATACTCTTTTGTTGCTCTTCGTTTATTTCCTGTTATGGAATGTGAGTTTTAGGGACACACAAAGTTCTTTATGTGTTTTATTTATTTATTTGAGTTTCGTTTTTATTCTTTGCAGGAAATTAAAGTTACAAGTAAAGCTGTGTGCAGAAGCATCCAGTTTCCTTTTAGTTTTTATTTCATTTAATTTAGTTTTTTTTTAATTTTTTTTTTTATTTATTTATTTTCTTCATTCTTCGGCTTTTTCATTTTATTGTTCAGTGTTTTCGTAAAAGTGTTACCATCACGTGGTTACTTTATAAATAAATTAATGAAATCATTAGTTTTCTGTGGCTGCCAATGTGTATGTGCATGTGCACGTGCGTGTATGTGCATTTTGTGAACTTTATTGAAAATAACAAATTCAAAGTGTTAAATTAAATTATGACTCTAAGTCAGTTGTGGCAAGCAGCAAATAAGAAAAGTAGAACATTTTTTTTTTATTTTTTTTAAGAAAGAGAAATGGGCAAAAGAAAATTGCTTTGATGGTGTAAAAACAAAAGGAAATTTAAAATTTAATTAAAAAGTTCTTTAAAACAATGTGATATTGATATAAAACTTTTATGTAAATTAACTTTATTTAAGCAAAAATATTTATTCTATAATTTATGCACTTAAGCAGCATAAAATTGAGAATGGTATGGCCTGTTAGCCTGTTTTGTAATGAGTGCTATTAACAGTCTTCATTACCTAAAAGAGGTGCGATTAAAACGTTCGATTTTTTGAAGATGAGAGTTAATATTTATTTCAACAAGTACCAAGTCGAAAGGATATAATAAAGTTTTTTTTTTAAACTTTCCCAGCAAAACATTACGTTTATTTGCAAGCATGTTTGTAAGGGAGAGAGAAATAGACCCTCTCTTCCAACCTGCTTCAGGAAGTCATGATTTTTGTTTGCGATATCCCACTTGGTAGGTCTCTTTGCTTCACCAAATTCTTTTTAAAAACTTATTCGCTTACATACCTGCATCCGCGTAAGCGAGAGAGGTCTCTTGGTTTCACTAAATTTTATAAAGAAAACTTATTCGCTTACTTACCAGCATCCTCGTAAGCCAGAGAGGATCCAGTTTGTTATTATTGTCTAATTCTGTTTTTATATAGATTGGTTCCAGAAAAATCCGTGTAAAAAAACACATTGATCATATACAAAAATAGGTAATTGGTTCCTTATCTCTAAAACCAATTAAAATTAGTGAAAAACGAGAATATTTTTAAGAACAAGAAGTCATGTTTATTTTACTAAATCATATAAGTAATGTGTATTTGCACCGTTGGCATCTTTAGTACATGATCAAGACTTAATAGATAGTTTCGTTCCAGAAATCAACAATTGCCTAATTGAATTTTAATTTTTTTATAGTTCTTACTGTAGCGTCGTTTAAACAACGACCATTTTGCTAAGAAATGTTGATCTTTCTCCATTTCGAAAGCGATCTATAATTTCAATTTAAGGGGTCGCTCTACAGGTGACTTACTAGATTTTCTTTCCGAAAAATGGTATTATTCCATACACCACTTCGGCGAAAGTAAGGTGGTGGCCCTAGATATCTCCAAGGCATTTGATAGAGTGCGGCATGATGCACTTTTGTCAAAACTTATTGCTTTTGGTGTTGGTGAAGAAAACTTTTCTCGATTTATATCGAGCTTTCTCAGGGATCGCACTATACGAGTTGTTATAGATGGGATTTCATCAAATGAGTTCAAGATTAATTCAGGGGTACCGCAAGGCTCCGTTCTTTCTCCTACCCTATTTCTTCTTTTTTTAAATGACCTTCTTAGTTAAACTTCTAACCCTATCTACTCTTTTGCAGATGATAGCAACATTTGTCATTCATACTCATTCAGTAATAGGCCGAACCAGTTGGAGATTGGAGTCAAGAGACAAAACATGAATGATACGCTCAATCATGATCTTGCCACAATTTCTGAATGGGGTCGCATGAATAGGGTAGAATTTAATACCCGTAAGACTCAATGCAGTATGCTTACGAACAGACGTGCGGTTGAAAATGATACTTCATCTGTAGCTATGGGTGATGTAGATATTAAGAAATCAGAAGCTCTTGACGTTCTTGGCATGAAAATTCAGTGCGATGTCCGATGGGCTAAAATCATTTTTCAAGTCTCGAAAGAAGCTTTCAAGTGCCTCGGTTTCTTAAAACGGTGTAAGCGATACTTCACTCCATCTGATCTTCGTTTTTCGCCCGAACGGTTCGTATGTGGAATAACTCCCTGCCGATTTCTTTCCTATCAACTTCAATATGAGAAAGTTCAAGTCAAATGTCCACAAACACTACTCCATCTATCCTCCTTCCCATAACCAAATTTCCTAGTTCTGGCACAAAGGTAATTCCTCTAAATTTTTGATATGAAAATATTTCGCTAAACTTACAATTTTACAAATAAAATCGTGTAAATAAAAAAATAAGTGTTTTATTTTCAAACCGTGTTAAATCAAAACCTTTTAAAAACAGAATTATGTGTATATCATTCTCGAATATGTTTATGACATGAGGTTTATTTTACTGCTTTCGAAAACCCAATAATTCTGTGGCAATAAGGAATAAGTGCTTAAGTCGACTTAAGTAAAAATTTAGTTACTGACACCTTTGAAATATCCGTACTTCAAAGTACCCATATGCAAATTTTCAATTATTTAGTAAAATTTTTCAGGAAGTTACAGCAAAATAACTTTCTGCTTATCTTTTTTCAAATTCGAATCGCATTTGGACAAAATCTTAAGAAACTATAAGCTATTTGTCGAAATCATAAAAACTTATTTCACAAATTATTAATTGCAACACCTGCGTACTTTTGGTAGATATAAGATATTTTTTCAAATCACACGTTTGACTCCCATAGGTAAAGTTTAATGATAAGTTATTTAAAAAAAAAAAAATTATTTTAAAGTTTAAAATTGCTCTCCTACAAAACATAAAAATTAGACTTAAGCACTTTTTCCTTATTGCCACAGAATTTTTTGCTGGGTTCTTAAGCTTATTTCAGGAAAAATAAAATTTAAAAAATACTATTATCACTCTAAAGCCAAACGAATTAACCTGTAAATTATATCCATTGACCTTTAAAATTTCTTTGGAAATTTATTGTTCATTTAAATTATTTATTTTTATTTTTTTTTGTAATATTTAAATATTTAAATTTTATTTTAAATATTTTTCTCAAGAAAAAAATTCTTTGATTTTTTTTGACTGAATAAAAATTATATTTTTTTATATTTTAAATTTCTTTTACATTTTTCCTTTGTTCGTGAGCCAAGTTTTACAATTAAAAGCGAATTAAGTATGAGTAAATAATATTGTACACTATTAAATGTACATGTAAAGAAAAAATAATTTAAAAAAATGTTGCATTAAAAAAATATAAATTCAAACTCGTGTAAAACCAAAAAAAAAAAAAACAAAGAAAAATATCAACAACAGACAGAAGAGATATCAAAAACATCGACCAACATTGTATACACCAATGTTAAGTTTATGAATAAACAACAAAAAAAACATGTATTAGGGATAGTCACAGCTTACGCATCATAAAAAATTAATGTAAAAGAATATACTTGGAAGTAAAAGTTTTACCAATCTTAATCTCAAAAAAGCACATTTTTCAGACAAGCCTGTTTATGTCATATTAAGGGAGTGTAAGGGAACTTCTTGCACTGACTGTATACATACATCTTAGTTTTTAGTACAATAAGTAAAATCGAAGTAAAAGACACAATATAAATACTTCTAATCCTTCCGTCCTAATCACCTAGCTTTAACTTGAAAACACACGTTATTCTTAGAGTACAAAATTTTAACGCCCACTGTTCCAACACTAACAGTTTTTGTCAATGCACATTAATAAGGGAGTTTTAAGTACAAAACTTCAAGAATCTACCTGTGAAGAGTTCTATAATTACACGATATTGGTTTTTTCTTTGTATGGTATATACCACGCCCATTTTTCCATATACATATATCCTGTTTTTTCACTACCATATAATAGGAAGAATCTGTAAAGACTCTAACTATTATAGCTCTCTATGCGCATGATAAAAATTCTTATTTAAGGAAAGTACCACGCCCACTGTTTCTATCCATCAGTTTTTAGCTTAACTATACTTATTGACGATGATGTTAGTCGTGCAAAATTTCAACGCACTACATGTTACAGTGCCCCAGGCACCCGATAATAATTTTTCATTTTATATAGGTGGTACCAGGTCCACTGCTTCAATCCATTTTAAATTTTCATTTTATATGAGCACCATGTCCACTGCTTCAAACCAGCCTCTTTTTTTCTATACTGTGCATATTAACATTGGGATTAGTTGTGCAAAATTTAAAAACTCTAGCTATTACATTTCCTCAGGCACACGATAATAATTTTTACTTTGGGATGTAGGTAACAAGCCCACTAATCTAATGGAGTATGGTTTTTTGCTAGACTATACATATTAACACAAGAGTAAATTCTGCGAAATTTCGAAACTCCACCTCTTACTGTACCTCAGACACATGGCAATTATTTGTTCACTTTACAAGATAGGTACCCTGCCCACAATTTCCATCCAGCCACTTTTTGCTAAACTATGCACGTTAATAGAAGAAGAGTTACTTGCACGAAATTTTTAAATTTTATGTGTATTACAGCTTCCAAGTGACAGGATGATAAATTTTTAACTTGTATAGAAAGTGCCACGCCCACTACAAATATCAAAAAGTATATATCAAACTTGAAATTTCTAGGAAGATCGGACTACTGGTGTAGGCCGCTAAGCTTTCAGACTAAAAAACAAACAATTTTTTTTTTAAGGGCCGATGTTGATTTTGAATAAAACACAAATTATTTAGGAAATTATTGTCATTTCTTTTTATTTTAATAATATTGGAATGGTTCAATTATGTATGGAACAAAATATCAGCCAAAAGACCGCCGAGACCTCCGCAATGACGCTGAGGCATAATTGAGGTTCTATGCCGTTAATGTACCGACTTATCTGATCCTTTAGCTCTTGAATTGTTGCTGGCTTATCGACGTACATCTTTTCTTTCAAATAACCCCAAAGAAAGAAGTCCAACGGTGTCAAATCACATGATCTTGGCGGCCAATTGACATCGCCACCACGTGAGATAACATGGTCTTTGAATTTGTCGTGCAAAAGAGACATTGTTTCGTTAGCTGTGTGGCAAGTGGCATCGTCCTGCTGAAACCACATATCGTCCACATACATATCATCCAATTCGGGTCATAAAAAGTTCATTATCAACTCACGGTAGCGAACACCATTCACAGTAACTGCCTGACCGGCCTCGTTTTGGAAAAAAAACGACCCGATAATGCCGCCAGCCAATAAAACCGCACCAAACAGTCACTCTTTATTATTCGCCCAAATGCGGCAATTCTGCTTATTAACGAATCCACTGAGGTGAAAATATGTCTAATCACTGAAGATGATTTTCTTCGAAAATTTATCATCCACTGTTGCCATTTCTTGCCACCATTCGGACCATTGACGACGTTTGGAATGCCATGGTTCAAATTGAGTTAGTCTGAAATTGAGAAATGTCAGAAATGCAGAAAAAAACTTGACATATAGGTGTGGTTAACACTCAACAGCGCCCCTTAAAGTATATAAAGATTTTTCGATTTTGCTTTGAAAGTAATCCATAACCAAATTTAAGCCTCTTTCTTTTATAGTGCTTCAAGTTTAGGTATTTACTTTATGCTTTATGTATTTACTTTATATAGAGGTACCCATCCCTAGGTAATTACTCAGGAACAAAGGATTTATAAACAATCTAAAATTATTGTAGAATTCTGTAAATATAAGTAATGTTTACAATATCCCGCTTTTAAAACTAAAAAGTGCTGCCAAGTTTACAGTACCATTGAATCGGTAAACATTTGGGTGCTTTCACTACTTTTTCTCTATTTTCCATTATTAATGCGGTATTCTATATTTGAACAGAGATACTAAGGTACCTCCTCACAAAGTTATATTAAAATTCATTCACTAGTTTTAACATGATGGGTGACAGACAGTAAAACATTCCAAAAATTGCTGTTTTCATTTCAATTACTATCTGCACCAGGAACAAACTTTTCAAAACATATTTTAAATATTTTTTTAAATATGGTAATAAAACATTTTTGCGGAAAAAGGTATGCTATATTAGAATCAGGATACTAAGGTACCCACTCACAAAATTTTATTAAAATCCATTCAGTAGTTGTAGTACGTGATGCGAACACAGAAAGACTGACAGACAGCAAATGAGTTACTGTTTCATTATTAAACTATTATTCAGAATGGTTGTGCAATTTCTGGCTGCACCACAGCTCTATCGTATCGACTGTGATATTCCCAAATATTTTGCACAGCAAACTACGCATACACACATACATGTGAACGTAGTTTGGTGAGCTTGATGCAATGTTTGTGTATTTGTAAGTTTTTTTTTTCATGTTTTCTGAGGCATAAATATAATTTTCATCATTTTCTGTCTGTTTTTTTGTACAATTTATTTTATTCAGTTGTATTTTCTTTACAAACGAAGTCATGTGGAATGGATTTATTGCAATAAAGTTATTTTCTTTTTTAATTTTTTTATATTGTATAAAATTCTTTTACAAAAAGAAACTTTATTTTAATTTTTAAAGCCTTTAATTAGTAAATGAGGAAATGATTTATGCTTAAGGAATTATTACTTTTTTTTTATTTTACTTTATTAAAAAATTTAAACTGCTAAACATGTTCAGTATTATTAGTTTACAATACAATTGCCAAAATAACAGAAAAATTTGATTTATTTTACTAAAATAAATTTGGTAAACAAAAAAACTGTAGTGTAAACATTACTTTATCAATAGCATGGTTAGTGTATGCTTTATGCCAGTATAAATATCAATTTTGAAAGTACATTTGCATTAACCCATTTGTAAACTTGCTAATGTGCTTGAATATTTGCTTGGTAACTTAGCGCATAAAATTATTATATAAACGAATTTACATATAATCTGTGTAAGGCAACATTTGTACAAGGAGTACAATCTATCCATCTAATGTAAATTTATCTCTAATTCTGTTATGTTGTTTTACAAAAACAAAAACATAATGCAATTTAATAATGACAGCAGACAAAAAGAAAACCCAGATGGAATTTTTGTGGAAATAATTTGTTAATATTATAAGGATGGTTTCGAAAATTATTGCAGGTGCAGCTAAATTTAATCAACGGATGCATGTGCTATTGTGATATTATTGTTTTATTTTAATGTATGTGGAATATCGATCACCTTCATCTCTCTATGATTATAGGCAACCCAAATATAATGTACGGCAACCTTACTTTCATTGAGTCACGTACTACCACAAGCCTTTAATCTTGACTGATACAGTGGGCCTTCCTTCTTACCATGCAGTCTCTAGTAATTGCTAGCATTTGTTCAAGCCTCTGGTCTCCCATGGCATCCACACTTAACAAGCTTCTACCAGTGGTCCGGAGTCTTATGCTAGCCAGTGGTGGATATTCACACATTATATGCGCTGTCGTCTCAGCCTCTTCCATCGAAAAAGATGGCACTGCAAGTACCATCTTTTTCGATTTTCATCTTGGCTAGATAATATTTAAAATTAACATGGCCTGTCACCAATGAAGTTATCTAGCTTAAGATTATATCTGAGTACCTTACTGGCTTCCTGTCCATAAGCTCTTTGAACACCAAGATCATCTGGCTTATCTTTCCCTAGTTTGTATTCCTACATATCGTAACTTCTTTAGAAATAAACGAGCGATTGGTGTTACCACGTGTTGAGGGTTGAGGTACGATGGTATAGACAATCACAAGGTTGCTAGGAATAAGTGGCAAGTTAATGAAGACATGCATGGTTCAAGTGGTGAAGAAGAAGGAGCTGGTATGGGCGATTGCTATACATACTAGTAGGCTAAAGATTCTCTATAGTAGTCGTAGCAGTAGCCTCCGATTACATGAAAAACACAGTCAACTTCTGTATGAAGGCCTGGCGCTTAATAGATGACCTATCTTAGATAACATTTCTGAGTGAATAATAATTTAAAAACATATGACTCCCAACACGTAAAGAAAAAATATGGTTGAGATAACCATAATCTGTGATCAACATGTTATGATTGAATTATATAGTGGTATTCAAACCATATTACTATTAACGTGATAATATTATTGTTGTGTTAAAACCATACTATTGTCTAACTTAAAAATAACATTGTAAAATATTATTAAAAAAATATGCTAATAAAATGTTATTTCCCTACGAAATATTGTGAAATATATATTCATATTTATTCCTTTACACATAGCTTTTGTTAGCTAATAATATTTAATGATTGTAAATACAATATAATTTTTCAGTGCTAATAAAACTTTGGTTATGATTTGAAAATTGTATAGTTCACACCAACAATGTTGCATTTTTTGGGTGTAGTAACCAAAAATCATGTTATTATTATTATCAAATAATAATAATAATAATAACATGATTTATTATTATCAAATAATAATAATAATAATAATAACATGATTGATTTAAACAACTATAAGTTATTCTTCGCAACCATATATTGTTAAAGAGAACATAAAATTCTTCTTGTGACCGTATTCATGTTAAGCATATTTAAGAAAATATTTTAAGCATATAAAATAAAAAGTAGCTCAGAACGAAGCTTTGTAAAAACGGAATAATGATCTTGATTGTATGTCACAATCTCCTGATCGCAACACCATAGAAAAACTTTGGAAGATTGTAGTTTTGGAAGTGTAAAACAAAATTTGTTATTTTAACTAAATAAAATGTATTCAATTTTGAAATCTGAATAGAACAAAATATTTATTAACACCAAATATCACTAGTTAAGTTTATGCTTGTCGGAATGGCCTAAAGTAACACGAAATAAGTTTTGTTTTTTTAAGTGTTTTTTATATCCTTTCTGGTCTATCTCATTTAATTTAGCTACTTCAGTTTTTTGCTAGGTTTTCCAAATATAAAGAACTAAAATTGAAACAAAATTGTGAATTTGATCATATATCCCAGCGTTGCATTTTTATATGTAAAAATCTCTTTTTTTTACGGCAATTTAGTTTTTGTTTGTCAAATGCTCGCTGTTAATCTAATTTACTGCTATTGTTATGCACACTGCTATATTTCTTTCATCTCTACTGGTAGCCCAAACGTGTTTGCTAATATAACAACAACATTATTGTATCTCAAAAATTTCCTATTGAGCAACTTTTTCAATCATCGACGTATTATGTTGCAGTTAGAAAAGCTTTTAAATTGCACAATTTCCAATTTGCACTTACACAAATTTCGTACAAGTGAAATGTGTATTTGTTGTTTTATTATAGTTTATATTACACATGGAATATCATAGAAATTTATATATGTATGTACATAGATCTATTGTTGAATGCATGCATAGGGTTTCGAAGTTTACGTACTCGTATGTATGTACATACATATGTAGGTATGTGTTGTATGCATAAGTTAAAACATTGCCTATGCCAGTGTAAGCTTTGAACCTACAAACTAGAGTTATCCATTTAATCGAGTTTTGATTTTATTCGAGAAAATAATTAAACGATTTTGCCATGTTATACTTTACAGTATATGTATTAGGAGTGAAAAAACAAACTGATGGCTTTGGTACAAGTACATCCTCCTGTAAAGATGAAGAAGGTAATCTACTGGCAGATACAGAGTATGTGCTGAGGAAGTGGAGGGAACATTTTCCACGCCGTTGGTATCAGGTAGTAGCGGCGACTAAGACACCCAAGAGCCAATTCAAGATGACGGTATTGAGTGTATACCACATAGCCAGAATGAGGTAAAAGTAGCAGTTACATCGGCAGCATTAGTCGATAGGTGCACAAAAAAGGAGACAAGACAGTATACGCCAACTACAGAGGAATAAGTCTCCTTCACATCGCATATAAAATACTTTCCGGCTGTGTGAAAGATTAAAATCTAAAGTTGGCGAAATAATTGGGTCATATCAATGTGGCTTTAGACAATCCACCAACGACCAGATACTCACCTTACACCAAATCCTGGAAAAGACCCATGAAAAACAGAACGACACCTACCATCTATTTGTCGACTACAAGACTGCTTTTGAGAGCCCCATACTCTCAAAGGAGTTTCAAGCTATGTCTGAGTTTGGTATCCTTGCAAAACTAATACGACTGTGCAGGATAACCTTAACTGATATGCGATCGTCAGTTAAAATAGGAAAGAACCTCTCCGAGCCACTTAATACCAAACGAGATTTCAGATAAGGTCACAGTCTATCGTGGGATCTTTTTAACATCTGGCTATAAAAGGTTATACGAGATGCGAATGTAAATAGAACTGACACGCTATACACTAAAAAACACATGATACTTGCTTACGTTGACGATATAGACATCATGGGTCGAACATTGCGAGGGGTAACTGCCGCCTTCGAAAAAATCGAAAAAGAATTTGCCACACTGGGTCTGCCACACAGAAAAAAAAATTTTCACCAATTAAAAGTTTTAATTGATTTCAAATTTAAATTTTGTTAAATAATTAATTGATTCAATTACTTGATTAATTAGAATTTTTTTTGTTCCGTTTTAAACAAATATATATTTGAATCAATTAAAAAATTAATTGATCATTAAAACTATTTAAAACCTTTAATTAGTGAAACAAATTTTTTCTGTACAGTAAACAGCAATAAAACCAAGTTGATGGCATCAACGCACAAGACGTCCAGTATAATTGGGCAGACAGTGGAAGATGAAAACTACAACTTTAAGGTAGTCAGCGATTTTACCTACCTTTATCGATACTGCCATTAACAAAACAAACAACATAAGTTTTGAGATAAAGATAAGAATAATACTGGCCAATAGATGCTACTTATGACTAGGTAAGCAGTTTAATAACAAGGCCACCTCTCGACACGTGCTATATTATGGTTCCGAAGCATGGGTACTTGCGAAAGCAGATGACGCAGTACTTGGAGTATTTGAGAGAAAGATTATTCGTAAAATCTATGGACCAATCTGCATTGGCGGAGAATAACGGTGTCGTATGAGCTGTATGAGCTACATTCCGACATTGACATAGTCAAACGTATTAAATTACAAAGATTGAGTTGGCTAGGTCTTGTTGTGAGAATGGATGAAGATGCTCCAGCGAGAAAGTCATCCCTTATTGACTACGTATGTACTTTATTTCTGTCATGCCTAGAAATTGTTGAAAGTATGCATTATTTTCGTTTATTAACCGAAAACTTGAAAGGCCAAACAAACTTATGATCCGGCACCTCAGCCGTCCACATAAAATTGCTCAGCCGACGCCGGTCTCATTTTATTTGAAGTGTGATAGTGTGAAAACGAAATGTTATGTTACGTTAGATTTTTCGACAATCACACATTTCTCATTTGATTTCTATCTTACAAAATCCAATGAAAATAATAATACTCAATATTAAACTGTGAATTTGTTCATTTTAATCGAAATTTGCAATTTGCCTTACTCGAACAATTAATCGTTTTAACACTCTACGATTAATCGAGAGATGTTTGATCGAGTGGATACTCTTCAACAAACACAACAACAAACATTAGTATAATTTTTGGTTTTTAGGGTAATTTGCAAATATTATACAAAATTGAAATTAATAACACTATGTGGCCTTAAAATACTATTAACATATCATTATGTTTTTTTTGTTATACTTAAACTAAAACTAAAACAAAATATAATTAAAGTTTTATAATGGCAACAGGAAAGTGCTCCTAATTAAATATTTTGTTTAAATGAATTCATTAAATTTGGAATAAGTTGTGTTATTTAATTTATTTGATTAATTATGCAAGGCTTTTGGTCCTTCTGTTGTTACAAAGAAAACTTTTTGTAATTGTAAATAATTTATTAAAATTATTTAATAGATTTGCTTGAAGCAGTTGTATTTATAATATCAAATATTAAAAGTTTTTCTTCAGCCACAAAACTTATTACGCATTAGATTGGCAATCATCTTTAAATAATTTAAAACAATTGATTGGTGGTTTTAAATGGAAATTTAATAACCTAAAGTGAAGTTACAGTGACATACTTGGAAGACTTTAATGATTTGTGTACAAATGTTGCGATATTAAAAGAATTTATCTTCATTGTGCTATTGCATAGAATTTGGAAACTTTGCGAGAACAAAACAGGTCGACGTTGAGCTTATATGGCGGCGCCAATAAATTTACAAAAAGTTACAATTTAGAGAGAATTTTTAGCCGGCAGTATTTAATGGTATTCGTTCCTCAATGATTTTTAGTATCCAGCTGGAAATTTACAAATATTTTACTTTCATTGAGTCTCGTGCTGTCACTAGCTTTTTACTCTCGACTGTAGTGATTTCAGACTGGCGACTAATACATGTCGACATTCTTCCTCATCACAGAGTCTATGGTAATTGCTAACATTTGCTTATGGCTAGGTCTCCACATCAACTCCATATAATATACATATGTCTGCCAGTGCGTGGTCCAAAGCCTTTTGATATCCTTTACCACAGGTGGAAAGGGTATAACTAAGTTTGTCATTCCGTGTGTAATTTCTACAATATTCATTTCCGACTCCATAAAGTATATATATTCTGAATCCTTTTACATAGAGAAGTTGATTAAGCGACTTTCGTCTGTCCGACTGTCCGTATTGACGTTGAAATGTCATTTTCCAAGGCACAAGACAAGGTACCAATCAGCCACACATAGTTTGGAAAATTTTGAGATTGCAATTCAGCCCATCCCATTTATATATTTTCAAGTTGTTTTATTTTTTTCTGCTTTGATTTGTATAAAAGGCTTTTTTGAAAACCAATACACATAGAGGTAGTCAATGAACCCACAGGGTGCCCACTGATAGCCAGGACCAGTTAAAAGACATATGGGCGGTCAATATTGATTATTCTAACTCAATATAGATTGCAGGGAGGTCCTAAATTAAAAAAAAATGTTCAATAAAATTTAAAAAAAAAAATTTTTTTTTTTTTTTTTAAATTATAAAACAATATTAAATAAAATTCAATATTTCTATGAAAATGAAAATCATAAGTGAAAAAACATATTTGGAATATGAGGAATTTTTTTTCCTTAGGTTGATTATTCTAACTCAATATAGATTGCAGGGAGGTCCTAAATTAAAAAAAAATGTTCAATAAAATTTAAAAAAAAAAATTTTTTTTTTTTTTTTAAATTATAAAACAATATTAAATAAAATTCAATATTTCTATGAAAATGAAAATCATAAGTGAAAAAACATATTTTTAACAGTAAGAATATATGTACATATATAGAGTACCATATTTCTTAAAATACTTTTGAGTCTTAAATAGATGAGATCTCTGTTTTAGAACCTAAATGCATTAAACACACAGGCAGCATCAGGATACCGACTACAAACTGGCAAAAAAATACACACGTTTACAGCTAAACAATTATTTTGAAGACAGCAAAGCTACACGACCACCGTTGTGGCTGTAGTCAACTTAGGCTAATTTCTATTTTTGTATGAGACAATTTTATTTATTTTTTTCAACAAAAGAAAATGTCACAAAATTATAAACTACAAATTCATATACAAACAAAAAGTTTTAAAGGAAATATTTATAATTTTTAAAAAAAAGGTATTTAATTTTATAAAGGCAAAATAAGTATTTCTACAACAATGTCAGAGTTTACGATGTAGCTGTCCTCTTCAATATCATTCAGTAGCTGACTAAACGGCGACAATTGTAGCCAATTAAATTTGTTTTCATTTAGCAGCGGCTACTCAGCTTAATGAATAATGAGATTTTTCTCATACGACTTATTTTAATTTATGTAAAGAATGGATAATGCTGTACATCTCTGTATAAATAAAATCACCGTGGTGAAGGGTATAGAAGATTCGGCAAGAACCGTATATGGCACTCTTACTTGTTTTATTTTAGCCTTTTCCCAAGCACAGTCTGTGATCTGTACTAACGCAGTTAACCATTTTCAGGCACCCAGATTATATTCAAGCTCCTTCCTGCCAACTTGGAGTGAAAAAAATCTTTGGTGGTAATCGAACCCACAACCATAACAACCTGTCGGCACGAAGCTTATCTCTTGCAGATATGACGTTAATTGGCAATCAAGATCGAGGCAATAATTGCTAGTCGATTTTATTAAGCAAAAGATAATAAGCAAAAAAGAAAAAGGCATACAAAGTTAAAAGTCTTGGGAATGTTATGAGAAGCCGTGAGATAAAAAATTTTAGAGAATTGCCTTAGAATGTAGCATTTTTGGTCCTCATAATGATAAGAGAAGTAGCAAATTTAGCACTATATATGACAGAATCACCATAATAATCCCTGCAGCAACTTCGGTATAATCTAAAGCCCTTTACCAATGCATAGGAACAAGGGTTAATATGTCCAATCGCTTAAAGTAGTACTAGTGTTTTAGGGTCCATGGTACCAGTTCCAAAGACCCTGCGGTTCAAGTTGTACCTGTTCTTTAGCTATTAACTTTAAAAGCTTATAATGGCCGCAAGATCCCAGCAAAAAATCTGATTATCATCGAGTTGTTATCGCTTACAAACCTGCTAACGTATGGCATGATATTTTATCGCGATGTCCCACTTAGCGAGTATTTCAGCGCAGTATAGATGTAAATGTAAAAAATTTAATTTTTTTTATTCTCCAAAAAATTACCTTGAATATAAAATTATAAACTAAATACATATGAACGTGTATGCACAGAAGTACATGTCTATAAATGTTCTAGAACAATTTGTTTTTTTTTTTTTGCCTCACAGACTCCTAAATGCTAGCTTAAAGCTATTATCCCTCTAAACCAAAGGACCCCAACCAAAAAAAGTGGTTAAAATGAAAATGCATTGGTTTGCTAAATATTTAGCAAAGTGACACAAACCTACCTTGTTGAAAGCTGGTATGCTAGCTGGTATGCTACTGATATAAAATTTTTACATGTTTTGTTCTCTGTGAGATTCTCCTTGAGATTGTGTATGTGCTCACAGACCCTTAGGGGTTTGCGTGGGGGCTCTTGCTCTAAGCCCATTTAATACTCTTTTTTGAAAAATTCCAAACAATATGATATAAATTCTAAGAATACGATTTTCCAATTGTAAATAAAAAATTGTTGACATTTGTGCAAAATAATCTTTCAAATGTCAAAACTTTGAATTATTACAATTGAATTCTATAGACAAGTAAACAAATAACATTTCTTGCCATTCCACCAGCATCAGCAGCAACAGCAACAAAATAAATATTTTTTGAAACAAAAAAGAAAAACTGCAGTACAAAAACAAAGAAAAAATCTCTTGTTATCTAACATGCGAATATGTACACACACAGACAAAAAATCAGGGCCATTGTATTGTGTAAATCTCATCAGCCATAAACACCAGAGTTCCCTGGATTTTAATTTACTAAACAAATAACAGAAGACAACACAATGATCAAAATAAACATACGCACACACACATCCATCCATCCATCCATACATACAAAACAACAACAAAATAATAAAAACCAAAAATCCTAAATGACAAAATATGCACTCTCTAACATATAAATGCATATCCTTTTGTGCACATATACGAGGATCGTGTTAGAGTTTTAGAAAAAATATATTTAAAAAAACTCTTAATTTCAAACTTTCATTACGATTTTTAATAACTTAAATGGGAATTTTAAAGCGTAAATCATCAAGCAAGAATCTTTTAACAATCGTTCGAAAAAAAAAGGTTTTCACTAAATTCTCTCTTAAACTTCAAAAGAAAAGACCACTTAATGTTCGATGCACTAAACACATGTTTAAGTCTGAAAAGAAGCTTTCATAAGCATTGATCCGTGAAGCTACTCGATCGCAGACAGGAGATAGCAAAAAAATCTCATCGGTGACAGCTAGGTATCCATATCTATAACTCCGTTTTACCGTCACTTTAATGAAATCTGATGTAAATAAATCAGAACTCTTACTCCTGATACCCACAAGTTTCTGTGTATAACACTATTTATATTAGGTTGGGGAAAAAGAAATTCAGTATTTTTGCGCAAACTTCATGCCTTTTTTTAACTTCTTTCAGATTGCTTGATTTAGTTGAAATCTGTACCGTTTTATTGTATAATTTGTTGAAATTTAAACGCAGGTTTCATAATGCCTCTCTCATTGTAGTCTTGGTTCTTATTGCCGAAAAACGCAAGTAATCGATTTTTACAATCTTCTTTTGATCCCAATTTCTTATCAGTCAGGAAGTTTTGCAATGCGGGAAAAATGTGGTAATCACTTGGTGCTAGGTCCGGACTACATATATGGTGGATGCATCAAAACTTCCCAACCAAGCTTCATGAGTTTCTGGCGGGTCACTAGAGACGTGTGTGGCCTGGCGTTGTTGGCCAATTAAGTCCAATTCTGATCAATCGCTAGCTTTAAACGGTCCAGTTGATGGTAGTAGAGATCTGAATTTAGTGTTTGGCGAAACGGAAGCAACTGATAATAAATGATTCCCTTCCAGTCCCACCAAATACACAGGTCCTAAGTCCTGGTTTAGCCTTTATTTGAGCTGGTTCACCGCGTTTTTTTTTCATAATTTATATATTGTATTTTTGAACTAACAATAATTACTCGTATCTTAAGTCTAAAATAAAATATACTTTTTAAGTCCAGCCAGTGCTAGACAAAAATAATGTTTGCTTCACGGATTTTGCAATCATTTGCGGGTCATCCCTCTAATGTACGGTCAAGAAAAGCAGTATCTCTTCTTTTTAGTCGAATGTAACCAGGTTCATTCAGCATGTTACGCGCCAAAGGGTTTGGATGAGATTCAAGTCTCTTTAGATATGTGACTGCCTGTTCCGCTATTTCTGCTTTAACTGATGGTCTTTGTGGATGTTCGAATTTTTTATATACCAGGGAGCAGATGTAATTATACGAAGAATTTTATTTTGGCGCCTTTGAATTTTTTCTACATTGCTCGCTGACGCAGTGCTCCATAACTGAATCCCATAACACCAAATTAGTTTGAGGTATTTAATCCAGGTATTTAATCTCTGAAAGCTGTGGTATCATTTGGTTATTTATGCGAATAGGAGGGCATGAGTCCCTACGCAGTGTGAAAGTTATGTGAGTACATTTTTGTTCATTCACTTTTATTCTCCATTTTTCTAGCCATTTTTCCAAATTGAGTAAGTGGTCTTGTAAAAGTTGTGATGCTTCTTGGGCACTTTCATGAATACTTAAAAAAGATGTGTTGATGTGTGGACTAGGGTGCTAATTGGCATATCTGATGTGTACAGTAAATATAAAATTGGTCCCAAAATACTACCTTGGGGAACTCCGGCTTCAATGAGCTGTAGCGAGCTTAAAAAATCACCTTCTTTTAATAAAAACTTGCGATTCACCGCGCTTTGACCACGATTGCTTATGCACGATATTGTCGTATTTGACCAATTTCCTATTCCCAGTTACCATTCGTTGAAGTAATGGTCAAGGTTTCGCAGACAGAAATTCGATCCATATTTTTTTTTTTGTTGTTATGGGACTCAAACATTGAGCTTCTGTTTTATTTTAACTGTTTTATGATTTTATCGACATTTTCGATTTTATCGATATTTCTATGATTACATCGACATTTTCGACGATGGTCCTGCCTGTTGAGGTGCATCTTTAATATCAAAAATGCCTAAACAGAATCGACGAAACCATAATTGTACATAATTAGCTGTTACAGTAACAACACCATAAATACAATTTACTATTTCCGCCTCTGGCTTGCATTTTCGCCTTTATCAAAAAAAACTGTAAAATTTTCTCTGTGTTGACTTCCATTTTTAATATCCTGTAACCCCTTTGAAATACCACCTTGACAACGAACATAAAATTGAAATTGTTCGATCGATACTTTACGAGATATCTTTCGCCACAGCCATCTACCGCGAAAGTAATGGATTTCTTTTTCCCCAACTTGTTATTAGAATTTTGTCTAGGTAGAATTGGTTTTTAGCCGTTCAGGTCTTATATTTTCTAAACTCCAAACAGAGTCTTTCAATATGAGGCAGTTCAGCTCAAATTTTCGCAACATTACTTCCTCTATCGCTCTTTTCGTAACCATATTTCCCAGTTCTAGCATAAGGGCGATACCGAAACAGACCACTAACTTTTTAGGTCCATTTTCGGCCCCTTTCGTTCATCTATGATTTTTTACTTATAACATCCTTTCATTGGGTCTGGTGCTAACACTAGCCTTTTACTCTCGACTGTAGTAAATTCAGACTGGCGACTGATACATATCGACATTCTTCCTGATCACAGAGTCTATAGTAACTGCTAACAATTCCCAAAGGCTAAGATCTCCCCAGCATCTACATTTAATATGTGTCTTTCCGTGGTCCAAAGCCATTATGTTAGACAGTCTGGTGGACAACCACTCAGAACGTGTATTTTCCAGACACTGTCTGTATATCGTCTTATCTCGATTTTTATCTCGGCCAAATAGTACTTGAAGTTTCCGTGACCTGTCACTTGGTCTTCCTACAAACTTGTAGTGAAAAATACCAGAGTTATTGGTGGCAATCGAACCTACAACCCCGGTGTGTTAGACTAGCACCTTACCTACTAGCCCATCGAGACATAAGGCATTGCTTGAATAGTAAACGACACTAAAACCAAAAGTTAACATAACGATAAAAAATTATGTTTATAGTAAGTATTTATAGACACCAGCTAATACTCAAACGTTGATCTTAAGCTAAATTAAACAAATAGCAATTCAGGCAATTCTAGGAATACCCTCGTAGATTACATGCCGTACAATAAACAAATAGAAAATTTTATATTTTATATAAATTCAAAAAGTAAACAAAATCATAATAACACAACCCACACTTATGTACATTCACAAACGCACAGATATGGTAAACATATACACACAAGCACACATACATTGAACTTACACACACATACGCACCCATGCAACCATTAGTAAGTAAATGTCACTAAATATCCAAAATATTTGTTGTTGTTTCTTTACAAATCCCTAGGCCGGCCCAGTGCAATTTAATAGTGCAGGCAGTTCATTTTTTTTTTTTTTTTGTTTTTGTTGGATTAATTTTTTCTGGTTGTTTTTGATGTTTTGACAAATACAATTGTCTGTACAGATATTGTTGTTGTAGTTATTGTCGTTAGTTGAGGTTTTCTTTTGTTTTTGAACAAAAAATAAAATGCAATTTTATATAAAAATAAATAAATATTTTTAAACTTTTTGTTAACAGATGCCAAATTTTTGTTGGTTTATAACAAATAATGGAAGCAAATGATGAAAGTAAAGTCGATAAACTTTTGGTAATATATGTATTTTGTTGAGGCCTTTTTAAGGTTTTAAATAAAGAATAATTCAAAACAACAAATTTTAATAAAATGTTTACAAAAATTATTTTATAAAATTGACAAAAAATAGATAAAATTTTTACAAAAAATTTTCGATTAAACTGTTACAAAAAAATTTCGTTAAAATATACAAAAAAATTCGTAAAAATGTTTACAAAAAAATATTGGATAAAACTTAAAAAAAAATCGATCACATTTTTACAAAAAAAAATTCGATAAAATTTCCTATTAAAGAATTAATTATTTATTTAGGCTCAAGAATGTTGGGCAGAATGTTAGCATTCTTCGTATCTATGTACAATTAGTTTCAAATAATTTTTCTATTTAAATAAACTTATCAAAGAAATAGGATATGAGAAATTTACATTTTTAATTATATTTCATAGGTGACAGAGCTTTTGAAATTGTTTTACACTCTTAAAAACCACTTCTATTTTATTCTACTACCATTATTTTATTCTCTTTATATATTTTCTTAACTTGAAATTGATATAAATCTGTCATATAAATTTTTACAAAAATGTTCCATTAAATTTTGCAAAAAATTTTGGATAAAATTTTATCATTCGGGTACCAGAATTTTGAAACGGGACATATAAAATTAGTGGTCTACAACGGCATCCCCTGCAAAATAATAACAAACCAAAAAATTGTCTACAAATTGTCTACAAAAAATTTTTTTATTTAATTTTTACAAAAAAAAATTGTTTGTAAAATTTTTCGTTACAATTATTACAAAAAAATTCTACAAAATATTACAAAAAAAAAATTTCTAAAAGATTTTACCAAAAATTTTCGATAAAATTTTTACAAAAAATTTTCGATAAAATTTCTACAAAAATTTTCGATAAAATTTCCTATTAAATTTTACAAAAGATGTTCTATTCAATTTTACAAAAAAAATTCTATTAAATTTTACAAAAAAATTTCTATTAAATTTTACAAAAAAAAATTTCTATTAAATTTTACAAAAAAAATTCCATTAAATTTTACAAAAAATTTCTATTAAATTATTTTGTAAAAATTTTCGTACAGTTATTACAAAAAAATTCTAAAAAATTTTACAAAAAAATTTTTTCTAAAAAATTTTACCAAAAATTTTCGATAAAATTTCTACATAAATTTTTCAATAAAATTTCTACAAAAATTTTTCGATAAAATTTCTACAAACATTTTTCGATAAAATTTCCTATTAATTTTTACAAAAAAAATTCTATTAAATTTTACAAAAAAATTTCGATACTATTTTTACAAAAAAAATTCGATAAAATTTTTACAAAAAATTTCCGATAAAATTTTTACAAAAAAATTTTCGACAAAATTTTTACAAATAATGTAGAAACGGAACACATAAAGTTACTGCTCTATATCGGTATCCCTCAGCAAAATAATAAAATAAAAAAGGGCCTTTAAAACAAAGGTGCCTTAAATAATACATTTTACACCTAAATGACTTTAACTACACGTATGTATTTACATATGGACGTGTAAATCTGTGCACTTCTAACTGCCTGCATTGCTGTGTGTTCTTTCATTTGTCGGTTCAGCTCCCACTGTTGGGTTAGACTTACTGAAAAAAAATATTGTGATTGTTTAGTTTCATTTCGTTATGGTGGTTTATTTTTGTATAATTCATCCCTTTAATTAAGGGATTTGCATTGTTTGCCAAAAATATACCAGAAACAATAAAACAACTACTACACAAATATAAATTTTTTTAGTATTTGTGGCGTTTATTTATTTGACATACCGAAGAGTATCAATATAAAACAATCAGGTGTAATCATGGCTAGAGAATAACAAATTGTTTAAAAAGGCTAAATTAAAAATTTTAGGTTTTTAAAAAAAAAATTTTTCTAAAAAATTTAAATTCATAAATTTCTCCCTGCCTTATTTATTTCCCAACCCCTTATATCTGTGCGATAAATACTAAAACCATTAATTAGGTATCTTTAAATACAAACTGTCACAATAGAGAGCATTGCCATCAAAAGCCATTAAAGCAAATGTGCCTTATTAATATTAATCCACAACTAAATCCCTGTTAATTTTTATGTCAGGCCATTCGAAACACAGTTGTCCTTAAAGACCAGTCATTTAGTTATGCATTCGCCAAAATACACACCAAAAACAATTTGTCTTACAATTGTAATTGTTTTATTAGTGAGTGAGTGGCTCTGTAAAAATTATACACTTGCATTGGTTTTGCTGAGTGCAACATTTTAGGGGGTGGTGATGATAGTGTTGTTGGTGGCATGTACAACAAGATCGTTTTTATTTTTGCTATAATTTTATCTGAACAGATGTCGTTTAAAGATAGTAATGGTTTTTAGTTTTAGGGTGTGATATTTTGTTTGGACTGTCAAGTTAATTGTAAATATTGACAACAATTAATAGAGAGTTTCGGCAGCTTAAACATATGGTGTGAATATTTTATTGCTGGGATTTAAAGCAATAAACCACAAATGCCAGCCTCAGATTTAAGTTCTAACAAAGGTTGCGTATTAGAGGAATAAATTTGCTTAAACCATTTATTTTTAAATTCAAGGCCATTTTAGAAAACTAAGGCTTTTATGTTGTAGTGGCATAACTTAGCACCAAATATATTTATATATATTTATATTCAATACCTCTCACGGGCAGTTGCGATACAAATATCCATTAAGAAGCCTCTTAATCTAGTTCTTCGCAAACATTAACTTTAAGAGCATTCTTTCAGACAGCATAACGTTAAACTCCAGGGTGTACCAACAAAAAACTATACTAAACAAATAAAATTTGCGAGTATTTTTTTAGGCGTGACATGATATTTTAAGAATTAATTTAGTGACACCTAAAAAAATTCATATCTGTTTCTAACAAAGTAACTCATGTGTAAATAGAAGACGAAGTTTACTGCATTTTAGATGTAAATATTTAATTCGACCACTACCTATCGTCCACCCACAAAAAAATCCTAGAATCCAATTAAAACTCTTTTTAGATTATCATGTAACTCAGCATTGTAAAGTTAGATGAGATGATTTTGTTTTTATATTATTCCTCTCTAAAAAAATCTTTTAACTTTAACTAGTTTTCGATTAAGACTTTAAAATCATGTCATGTTCCTTTTTAAGCCAAACAGGATATTTACAGCAATATAAAAAGTGACCTAGATGTGTTGCTTCTAAATTGAACAAAGTGTAAAGAAGCTAAATTTTCTTGTTTTTTTTTTGTAAAAGGGAATCTTATCTTAGCAAAAATCTAAATGCATGTTTATATCGAAAACTTTTCTAGATGCATTTT